>PVIC010004918.1:0-25402 GCA_004025085.1 Thryonomys swinderianus | reverse complement strand
TCTTGCAAGCGCAAGGTCCTGAGTTCAATCCCCAGTAACCATATACAATGCTGGGCATGATGATTCATGCCCACCAGCAATCAATACCACACACCACACTGCTGGGCGTGGTGGTTCACACCTGTAATCCCAGGACTCGGGAGGCAGAGGCAGGAGGATTGCTGAGTTTGAGGCTTGCCTGGGCTACATAGTGAGCTCAGGACCAGCCTGAACTACAAAGCGAGACCCTGTCTCAAAAAAAAAAAAAGAACAGTTCAAAGTATCAAAAAAAAAAATTTTTCTGCTCAAAACAGGTAAGTCCTAACATTGTGAAAATTTGGGCCAAGGATTTGGCTCACTTGTGCTGCCACTGTCTTGCAGCACCAATTAATTCCCAGCACAAAAAAAAAAAACTTAAAATTCTGAAAATTTAAGTAATATATTCTTTGGGAACTTAATTACATCCTTCGTGAAATCTCAACACTGGTAGCAAAATCATATGGACAAGCTACAGTATTCCTATTATACTGAGAGAAGTGAGGAGAGTATACACAAAAAATGCAAAAGGGCATACTGGCTTTCTAAAACCGAACTTTAAAAAAAACTCACTATTTTAAAAATCAGTATTTATAAATACTGTACAATCAGTAATAGTCCTTTAGCTCAAAAATTATCCATGATTTGTTTTCAACATGGTCTCTTTAATGTCTTCTTGAGAAAATTTGAGATGGATAGAACCTACAATTATGAAACAAAAAAAAAGCTATTTGACCTATGAGTAAAATAAATCTTGGTCTTACTAGAGCACTGTAACTTAGATACATAGGACACACAGTGGAACCCATGCCTAATAATGGCCAACCTTGGTCAATCTTTCCTTACTGAACAGAAGAGCAGAACTGATATAGACTGAAACCAGGCCTAACCTCAAATATTTTGGAAAAAGGGGGGGAAAAAAACCTTGAATCCTAAGTAATTGGGATGCTTACTCCTGTTAATAAACGTAAATATGGGGTGAAAAGTTTGAGAAATGGTCAAGAGGAAATTGTGATGTTAAAAACTAGGACTTCTGGTATAACTGAGTTTACATTCTTCCCTAACTAAAAAAAGCAGGGTTTTAAAGCATCAATGTGACAAGTACCAACTACTACAGCAGAACACACCATTCTTAAACTCATACTGAACCACATTCTGGGCTCTAAACACTATCTTAACAAATACTGAAGAACAGAAATAAGACATCTTCATAGACCACAATAACATTAAACTCAGAAGGAGTAATACATGGACACCTAGAAAGTAACAAAATATTTGGAGATTACAGTAACACACTTGTAAATTAAAATGTGGGTCAAAGACACAAGAACATTTTAAGGAAGTATCTCTTAAAAACCTAAGTATAAAAGTCCTCAACAAAATATCTGCAAAACAATCCTGAGCACAGTAGCACATTCCTATACTCCCAACTACTCAACAGGCTGAGGCAGGATGATCACAAGCTTGAGGTCAGCCTGGACAACTTAGCAAGGCCCTGTCGCAAATGAAATTTTCAAAAGCAGTGGGAGATGGTTGTGGGCTCCCTAGATTTAATTTCTAGTTAAAAAAAAAAAAGGAAAATAAAAGATATAGATCTATACAGAGCAAATCAAATCCAGTATATTAAAAAACATGATGTATGCAAAGCTGGCTCAACATTCAAAATCAACTAATATAATCCAGCATATTAAAAATCTAAAGAAGAGCAAGGCATGGTGGCTCATGCCTGTAATCCCAGCACTCAGGAGGCAGAGTCAGGAGGATTGCTGAGTTCGAGGCTTGCCTGGGCTACGTAGTGAGCTCAGAGCCAGCCTGAACTACAAAGCGAGACCCTGTCTCAAAAAAAAAAAAATCTAAAGAAGAAAAATCATACAGCCACAGTAAGAAAATACAAATCAAATAGAAAAACAAAAATAAACAAAAAGGAGTTTTGAATCTTCTTAAACATTATTCTTCAGGAACTTCATTATTTTCCCTCTTCTGGTCCTTAGAAAAAATTAAAAACAGCACCTTGATTTACTGTATTTTTGGAACATAAAATTTCCCCATTATTAAAATTTATTAACATTTAACTTTCTAAAATTTATAGACATACTAGAAACTATGTCTCTGACAGACTTCCAAGGTACAAATATATTTAAATCTTTTTTTCGTCTGAATTTAAATGGTTCCACTGCCTCCCATCAATGTTTTATAATTTACTTCACCACCTCTTCTGACAGATTACTAGTTAGTTACAGTCTGCCCCTTATAATAACAAGTTTAGGAAGATGCTTTGTATGTATATTTAGTGAACTTGGTCTTCCCCCAAGTTAAAGACCTAAAACTAGAATTAATGAATCAAAAGGCATAATCTAAGACTTTTGTTTCATGCTAACCAAACAGCACCCAGAAAAGAAGGCACTATTTTCTACCATCATTAAGAATGTTGTCTGAGTCTCTTTTCCTTCTTTTTTTTTTTTTTTTTTTTTTTTTTTTTTTTTTTTTTTAGAGACAGGGTCTCGCTTTATAGTTCAGGCTGGCCCTGAGCCCACTATGTAGCCCAGGCAAGCCTCAAATTCACAGCTATTCTCCTCCCTCTGCCTCCTAAGTGCTAGAATTACAGGCATTAGCCACCACATCTAGGATTGTGGTATACACTATTGATTGCTGGTGGGCATGAGTTACCATGCCTAGCACTGTGGTATGTGGTACTGGGGATTGAACTTGGGACCTTGTGCTTGCAAGGCAGATGCCAGAACCACTGAGCTAAATCCCCAGCCCTTGAGTCTCTACTTTTTAAGCAACACTAGGAATTTTATTAAAAAGTATGGCATGCCAGTATAGTGGCACACTCCTGTAATCCCAGCTACTCGAGAGACTGAGGCAAGAGGTCTGTGAAGTCAAAGGCAAGTACTTCACAGGGCTTGAGGATGTAGCTTAGTAGCAAAGCCTTGCCCAGCATGTATGAGACCCTGTGTTTGATCCCCAGCACCATCACCCCAAAAAATGTTCAGAACTGATATCTCACTTTTAATTTACTTATCCATATGACATTTTTTCAAATGTTAGTTAGCCATTTCTTTCTTTGGCCAATTGCCTATCCTAATCCAGGGATTTAGCTCAAGTGGTATGTCACCTACCTTGGAAGCACAAGAGCCCTAGTTCAATGCCCAGTACCTCAAAAACAAAAAATCCCACCAATTTTGTGCATGTTTGGTGTCTCCTAATAATTGTAAGATACTTATTGATTAAAAATACTAATATATAGGGGGCTGGGGATTTAGCTCAAGTGGTACCATGCCAACCTTGGATACACAACGGCCCAAGTTTGATCCCCAGTACTGCAAGATAGATAGATAGAAAGATAGATAGGTAGAATAAAAAATAAAAATACTAACAGATATTAAAATGTTTTGCTCTAGTTTCCATGTTTTATAATTTGTATATTTTCCCCCTTTTAAAATTAATTTTAACAATATTTACATATATTTTCCTTTATGATACCTACCTTTTCTTTGGTAATGTGAATGGAATTCATGAGATACAGTTTTCTTTGTATGTGAATACTCTTTTTTTTTTCTTTTCCTTTTGGATTGTACTAGCGATTCAGCCCAGAGCCTTCCCACTGAGCAATGTCCTCAACTCTATTCACTTTGAGAAAGGATCTTACTAAGTCACTAAATAACCAGAATAGGCTCAAACTTGCCATCTTCCTGCCTCAGGCTACCAGTGGTGCTTTGATTATAGGTAAGGACCATGAGATATTCATTTGAATTTTGTTATTTTTTAGACAGGGCCTTGCTACATAGTTCAGGGTGGCCTAGAATTCTCAAATCCTCTTGGTTTAGTGCTAAGATTTCATGTGTGGGCCACCAGGCCTGGCATTCTTTGTTTTATTCTTAAGTTTTTCATCCTTATTTTATTATCTGAATAGTAAACACAGAAGCCCCAAAACCATAGAAAAATACTAAAAAGAAGAAAAAACAATAAAGAAAACTTCTAAAACAAGAATTATAAATTTAGTCATTCAAAGCACTGGTATAGACCCTTCAATAATCAAAATAGAATAGAATAGGTAAATTTCCATAAGGCCCTATGTGTCTGACCTCTCCTGATCTGGACTGGCCTAATTTATCTTCCAGTTGCTCTCCAAGCAGGCCAAGCTTATTGCTACGTTTGTCTTTGCAGTTACTACTTCTTCTAATTAGTACACTCTTCCCCATGATCTCTGCACCACTTTCTCCTATTTTAGGTAGCAACTCTAATGTTAACTTCTGGGAGACCTGCTTGACCACCCTGAAAACACTTGGCCATTTGCCCCTTATCCCACCTTAACATATCATTATTCCCATCACACTGCTTTAGTTGCCCCACCAGCATTTTTCTCTCTCTGACATTACATTACATATCTCCCCATGAAGGTCTGATCTCCTCCACTAGAACAAAAGCTACATGAGGAGAAGGTCTGTCTGTCTCATTTCTCATTAAATACTAGCACTTAATACAGGCTGGCTGAAAAAGCTACTTACTGTTGTCAGAACACGCATAATAGTGTCTATATGCCACCGTTTGGAAGGTGCATACCTGAAAAAACAATGGCACAGTATAAAAAAAACTGAAACTCATGAACTATACTATATTCAGTGACTTTGCCCTACAGCCTTTTCTAGGCTCCCTGTTTAATGATTATTAGACATTTCATCTTCAAATCTAGCAATTTTTGAATAATGAATTATCTCAAATTTAAATGTTTCCCTTAATATTGCAGTAGCAGATGCTGAGCTCAGAAATGAAACTCTGTCCTGGTTTCTCAGGAAAGAAATGACAGTGAGGGTAGGAGAAGATAAAGAATAAGTAAAAGGGGTTTTCCAAATGGAGACAACACCAAGACTATGAAGTGGTTCCCTTAATTCAAGTGGAAACAAGAGAAAGGTAATAGCCAGACGAAAATTGTGAGGTCCTTAAGCTTTACACAGAAACTTCAATTACGATGCTGTAACTTCTCTATTTCCTCAGGTAAACAGCATCAGAGAGGAAAAGTTAAAAAACAAATACAGGAATTTTGTTGGGTCTTAGCATACTTAAATGCTGGCTATAACACTTTATCATAGCTAACTTATAATTGGAAGTTTAACATAAATATTATGTTTTAAAGATATCTACAGCATTTCCCCCATGTTTTAAAGATGTTTCAAAAAGTTCTAAGCTCTCTATAACCAATAAAAGTAAAAGTTCAATCTTACTTTTCTGCAGCAAGAAAGATTCCAGATGCACAGTCTGCCTTAAATTCTGGCTCACATGAATCCAGAAAATAAAGTAATTCCTTCATCATGCCTCGGATATTATTCCCATTTACCAGGGCAAAACTCAATTCCATTGCACGCCTTGCAGAAGAGAAAAAAATTAAGGAAGAAAAAAACTAGATGTTTATAGTGGGAATGAAATAGAGGCAAAAATCTCTCTGAATATCAAGCACTGACAAACAGTATCTTTGCATAAGGCTATGATTCCAATTTTAACACACACGGAGATTTATTCTTGTATAATGTCTTAGTTGGTTCTCATATTGTCAATCTTTACTCAAGTTTTCTTAAATAAACCTAACAGATACTCTAGGACTTAAACTACAGTTTGAATTCACAACCTATTCTATGCAGCTAAAATTTTAAGTATTTACAAGTCTCTAGAAAGGAATCATGAAAATTACTAGCAATAATAATGCCTCACTGCACTTTTCATTTTAAAATGTGACATATTCATTCAACATATTCTACTTTTCCTATACTCCACACTTCTGTCCAAAGACGATGTCACATCAGTTACATCAAACGTATATGTAGTAAATTAGAAGGCCACAGAAAAGGAAACAAGGGATGTGCTATTAGGGCAAGTTAAGGGTTTCTACAAATGTCTATCAAATCTGACAACAAAGAGATGGGCATGCTGGCAAACAACTATAATCCTAGCACTCTGGGAAACTGAGGAAGGAGTTGAGTACCACCTTAAAAAATTTTAAGATCTTGTCTCAAAAATATAAAAACATATGGGGCCGGAGATTTAGCTCAGTGGTTCCAGTGCCTGCCTCGCAAGCGCAAGGTCATGAGTTTGACCCCGGTAACCACATACAATGCTGGGCATGGTAACTCACACCCACCAACAATCAACCAGCAATCAGCACCACATACCACAGTGCCAGGCGTGGTGGCTCATGCCTGTCATCCCAGCACTCAGGAGGCAGAGACAAGAGGATTGCTGAGTTTGAGGCTTGCCTGGGCTACATAGTGAGCTCAGGGCCAGCCTGAACCACAAAGCGAGACCCTGTCTCAAAAAAAATAAAAAATTAAAAAATTAAAAAGTATGTATTTTTCAAGGCCTGGGAATAAAACTCAGTGTAAAAGCCATGGGTCCAATCTCCAGAAAGGGGAAGAGGATGTACACACATAGATGGACAAATATTTAACACACAAACAAAAATACTGTAGGAAGTGCCGGGCGTGGTGGCTCACGCCTGTAATCCCAGCACTCAGGAGGCAGAGACAGGAGGATTGCTGAGTTCACAGCGGCTTGCCTGGGCACCATAGTGAGCTCAGGGCCAGCCTGGACTACAAAGCGAGACCCTGTCTCAAACAAAAACAAAAACAAAAACAAAAACAATGCTGTAGGAATCTGTTTTTTGTACAAAAATTTAAAGACTATACATACAGACTTCAAAAATAACAGCTTCATAAGCATACAAAATTTTGCTAACACAAACAACAAATATTCAATCCTGAGATTAAATAACTTATATAATGCCTAAGCAATTTACATATATTAATTCAATTAATCTGAATAATCCTATGAAGTATGTTCTCCTCTACCTGAATTGCACATATAAGGCTACCAAGAGACCAAAAAGTTAAATAATTTGGCCCAATATACTAAGGATAGTGTCAGGATTTAAAACAAGTCAAGTAAGGCTCCAGGATCTAAACATGTAAAAAATCTGATATCCTATTAGAGACATAAATTTAATTTTGAAATTCAAATCCTAGTAATAAACTATAGAAAAAGAACAAATTATATAGGAGTCAGAAGGCTTGATTTCTATTCTCAGGACTTCAAGACTTAAGGCTTTTGATGCCTTAGGTCATTTGATGCTTCTAGGACAATATTTTAGCTATTCTGTTAACTGGAAAGGGAAAGTAATTGCAGAGCACTACATAAAAATTGGTACTACTAAGCCAGGGATTTAGCTCAATGGGTTCAGCATCTGAGTCTGCCTCACAAGCACAAGGTCCCAAATTTGATCCCTGATATCACATAACACAATGCTGGGCATGGTGGCTCACACCCATAATCCCACCATTGTGGTACCACATACCACAATGAGAGGTGTGGTGACTCACGCCTGAACTCCCAGCACTCAGGAGGCAGAGGCAGGAGGACTGCTGTGAGTTCGAGGCTACCCTGGGCTACATAAGTGAGCACAGGGCCAGCCTGAACTACAAAGCGAGACCCTGTTTAAAAAAAAAAAAAAAAAAAAACCTGGTATTACTGAGTCTAGGTCTTGTCTTTAAATTCCCCAAGCACTTAAACACATGCAAATAAAAGGAACTCAGTATCAAAAAAACAAACAAAAACTCAGTTTGTTACCTGAATGGTTTCAGAGATCTTCTGTTTTTTGTGTTTTTGAAACAAGGTCTCACTATGCAGTCTAGGCTGGCCTTGAACATACTAAGGAGCCCAGACCAGCCTCAAATTCAGTGCTCCTTCTGCCTTAGCTTAGCCTTCCTGATGCTGAAGTTACAGTTGTGCACCACCACACCCCCCTTCAAAGATCATTTTAAAAATCTACTGTTTCACTTTTGAATACATAATTAAAAGCACATGCAGGCTAAAGATAGATAGGTTTTACAAACATCTCTAGTCCCAAGAGGAGGACAAGCAGAGCTACTCCTCCTAAGAAAGAGATCTGTATTTTTTGCCTGCCTAACAGTCATTCCCAGGTGTACTCTTTGAAAAAACACAGCTGCCTCCAGTATTCTGGTCAAAAGTACTGTGAAAAATGTGTGCTGTCAGCAAATTGAGTTTCAGCATCATGACAAAACATTCAGCCGATGGATCACTCCTTATTTTCATCCTCCAACACACACAGCACAGCACCATTGTTCAGTAAACTGCTCGCCCTATCTGCATCTATTGCATCTATTGTAATTATCAACAAATGGAGGACAACTTTGGCTACATTTAAATATTTCCTATTATGCTCTCTAACTGACCTAAACTTCTCTCATCAATCCTTCCTAAAAGTGGATTCACTCTGCAAAAAGTTTTCCTGGGATATGTATGATTGTGAGATGTATATAAATTGTACCAATAAAGAATTCAATTTTAAAAAAAAGTTTACCTGGGAACACAATCATGACAGAGATTTTAACACTCTTCCTCTCAAAACATTTATGAGATGCCACTATCAATATTCTGTTTTTCTTGCTACATTTAAGAATTCTAAACTGAAAAAAAAGTCTCAGTTCGTTACCGTTTTATTGAGACATCCAAATCTTTTAGACAATCCACAATTGTGCTTCTGTGCCTCTGTACTGCATTGTGATCTGTCTGAACTGTCTTCAACAAAGATGTCAGAGCTACATATCTGGATGAAACAGAGTTTATGGAAGAAAAGTTAAAATATGAAATTCATGATACTTTCTCCCTGCTTGAATAATAACAAAGAAGAGTAATGAATAAGGAAGAGCATACATTTTTAAGTATTTAAAAGATTGCTAGTGAGTATAAATAAAAGTAACCTTTTAAAGACTCAACCAGGCATGCTGGACCACACCTGTTATCCCAGTGCTTGGGAGGCTGAGGCAAGAGGATCCTGGCAGTTCAAGGCCAGCCTGGGCTACACAGTGAGTTCAAGGCCAGCCAGAACTACATAGTGAGATCCTGTCTCAAAATGAATGATGAATGAATGAACACACACATGCATGCATGCTTAGTAAAACACAGCATAATCTAAACTTCATGGCAAGCAGAAGCAGCTTTGAATTTAGATTAACTTTCATAAGTCAAGTTCATTAAATTTTCAAAATAACCAACTCAATTCCTATAAAAACCTTCAAAATAGTAAAATGAAATGAGTACATATGCCTTTTCAGGCTTCTTTACTCCCAAATACAGAAGAAAATTATTTTACCATTCATGCATTCTTTGCTTTTGACATAGCAAAACTGCCTCCATAAAATTTTGAGTTTAAGGACTAGAGATTTAGCTCACTGATTCCGGCACTTGCCTAGCAAGCACAAGGTCCTGAGATCCGAGGTAACCACATACAATGCTGGGTGTGGTAACTCACACCCACCAGCAATCAATACCACATACCACAGTGCTGGGTGTGGTGGCTCACACCTGTAATCCCAGCACTCAGGAGGCAGAGACAGGAGGATTGCTGAGTTCGAGGCTTGCCTGGGCTACATAGTGAGCTGAGGGCCAGCCTGAACTACAAAGGGAGACCTTGTCTCAAAAGAAAAAAAAAAAAATTGAGTTTAAGATCCAAGTGTTTAAAAATCCTTTTAAAAGGAGAAGATAATCTAGAGTGAAACAAAATTTACATCTGCATTTTATCTTAACACAAGAAAATGTTCCTGATTAGAAAAACCAGCAGTTAAAAATTCATTTCATATAAGAAAGTAAGAAACGATAATACTGATTTATTTTTTTAAAAACCAGCTGGATCTAGAAGCATAAATCTATAATCTCAGCACTCTGGGAAGCTAAGGTAGGAGGACTGCAAGTTCAAGCCCAATCTAGACAATTTAATGAGACCCTGTCTCTAAAAGGAGTTAAAAAAGACTTGGGGTAGGGAAAAAGGACCTGGGGACATAGCTCAGGGCAAAGGCTGTGAGTTCAACCTGCAGTAGTATAAAAACAAATAAAGAAAACCTATCCAGAATTCCTAAAAATGTGCCGTATTTGCTATAATAAACATTGTATTTTCCTTAGTTTAGAGCAAAGGTCAGTAAACGACAACCTACCTGCAAAATTCAATCCTCAACTACTTTCTTAACTGTTATTGAACAAAACCATACTCATCATTTACATACTGTCTATGGGTGATTCTATATTAACAGAGTTGGGCAGTTGCCTCAAAGATCCTACGGCTTAAAACAACTAAAATATTTACCATGCTCTCCTTTACAAGAAGTTTAATGACTTGGTTTATAAAATAAACAAGAGTAAAAATTAAGCCGTAAGTCACATCTTCAAATTCTTTACAAACTAGTACTTAAGGTCAGACTAAAAGTAAAAACTCTCAGTTGGATTTGTAGATATATAACAGTGTGTGTATGTGTATGTATGTATTTAATGTTAACCAAAGTCACTTTCAAAAATATTAAGTGTATAATACCCGAGGTACAAGATTTTTTTTTAGTTCACTTACCTAATATTTTTGTCATTGTTCAATAAGAAACGACCCAGGATATTTATGGCTAGAACCTAAAGAGAAATAGCATAGATTAAAAGACTACAAGAAGTGTAGTTAGTGTATCCTAACTCTACAGTGTGCAAATTAAAGATGGCATTAAAAAAAGACAAACTCTTCAGACCATATTCTATTCCAATAGTAATTACTAGAAGATTATGTTCTAAGGTTTTGATATTGTTAGAGAATAATAATGGTACAGCCTCTTCAATGAGTAATCTGGCAATAATTATAAATATTTTTTAAAAATTAAAGGCAACATTTATTGTATTTCTTGAAATGATAAATTCTTAAATCACAATTAAGCTAAGTGAGAGCTCTAAACTTAAGAGGAAAAAAAAAAGTCCTGTGCCTTGATAATTGCTATTCTATGAATTTATCTGGCAAACATAACTGTACATGTGAATAAGCAGCAAATCCCAAATGATGAGACATCCTAAATGTCCATTAATAGCAAATCTGCTGAATATGTACTGACTTATCTATACAGTAAAATCTTAAGCAATGACTATACAGAACTAAGCCTGACACATGGTATAACATGTAAAACCCTTGAAGACATTATTCTAAATGAAATAAAACAAACATAAAAGGATAAATACTATGTAATTTCACTTAATGAGGCACTAGGATATTATAAAATAACTTTGGTCTCTCTCTTCGTTTCTTTACATACAACTCCCTAATCCCTTGGAATATCTTAGGTAATGACATGAGTTTTGAAGGGGTCCTAGCTAGCCTCTGAATGAGGCTAGTTTGCCAGAGAACCAACTTTATGTTTGGAGAGTTAAATTTTTCAGCCCCATCCCCAAGCTCCAGAGAAGACAGGGACTGAAAGTCATGCAGATCACCAATAGCCAATGATTTAATCAGTTAGCCTATAGAATTCCCAAAAGACAGGGTTCCTATAAACTTCAAAATAGCTAAACATGCAGTTTTCCTCAAGGGCTGCATGCCTAGGAAAGCCACAAAAGCTCCTCAGCCCTTTGTACATACCTTGCTCTATACTTTTCCCCCTCCTCCTTTGTAGTACTCTATCAAAATAAACTGGTAGACTAAGGTGTTTCCCTGAGCTTCATGAGCCACTCTAGTAAATCAATCAAACTCAGAGAGGAATGTAGGAACTTAGTTATTTTTTTAAATTGAATTCTTTATTGGTACATTTTACAAACAGCTCACAATCACACTTAACATTAGGGAATTTGTACCAGTATATGACCCAAGTTAATCCTCATTTTTACCCACATCCCTACCCACCCTCACAACCACCTACCCCTATATACATGTGCTTTCTTTTTCTTTTCAAATCATAAGTAACTTGGATTTTTAAATGGTTGGTCATCACAGATTGTATCTGTACTTATGGTTGGCATCTGAAGTGATGTCTTGTGAGACCAAGCCATCAGCCAATGGGATGTGATCCTATTTCAAAGTAGACAATTTCAGAATTAAATTCAAGACCATCTAGTTGGTGTCCACTGGAAAACTGTCTGTATGAGGGAAAATACCCCATACATTTGGTGTTAAAAATAAACTGTTGAAGGAATATATGAGTAAAGAGTCGAAGGTAAGAAAAACACTTAGGTTTTGGTTTTCACTATATCTTTGCAGAAGTACCTAAGAGCAGTCAAATTCATAGAGACAGAAAATAGAAAAGTGGTTGCTAAAGACTAGTAGTAGGAAATGAGGAGTTACTATTTAATGAAGGAACACAGACTGGGAAGCAAAAAATTATAGAGAATAAGGGTGATGGTTACATAAAAATGAATATACTAATGCCACTGAAATATACTTTAAAAATATTAAAATACTGTATTTCCTTACATGTATTTTACTACAATTAAGAAAAAGCAAAAAAGGAGGCCCAGGGATTTAGCTCAGTGGTGCCACAACTGCTCTAGTGCCACACCTGCTTTACAAGAACAAGGTCCTGAGTTTAACCCCACTACCAGAAAGGAAAAAAAAAAAAAAATTGGATAAATAACAGAATGAAACTCATCTCTCTACACAAATATCAAACAAGCTCAAAGAATAATAATAATAATAGCTGAGAATAGGAAGGCACAAAATAATATATAGGTTATCATTTGTTTGAATGAAAGAGGAACTTAAATTTCTATGGTTACATGACTGTAATATTATTGTACTCCAATTAGTAAATGTTTTCTTTTAAATTAGCAACTTTGATATTAATAAATAATTGGATTGAGGATGGGGATGTAGCTCAGTGGTGCTGCCTCCTCCCTGGCAAGAGCAAGGTCCTGAGTTTGATCCATGCTTCTGCAGTGAGGTAGGGGACAAATAATTCAATGAATTAATTAAAAAATTCATGGCAGAGAAGGGGCAACTTCTTCTTTTTTTTTTTTTTTGAGACAGGTTCTTGCTTTGTAGTTCACACTGGCCCTGAACTCACTATGTAGCCCAGGCAAATCTCAAACTCAGCAATCCTCCTGTCTCTGCCTCCCAAATGCTGGGATTACAGGCATAAACCACCACTCCTAGCACTGTGGTATGTGGTACTAATTGCTGGTGGGCGTGAGTCACCACACCTAGTATTGTACGTGGTTACCAGGGATGGAGCCAGGGACCTTGCTCTTGCTATGCAGGCACCAGAACCACTGAGCTAAATCTCCAGACCAATAAGTATTATCTTAATCTATAAAACTATGAGGCAATACCGAACAGGTATCAATTGAGATGCAGTCCAGAAACTAACTGATGAGTACTTTTCAAACCTGTCAATGTCATGAAAGACAAAACCTGAAAAAGAGGGCACGAGATTTAGCTCAGTATTTCCAGCGCCTGCCCAGCAAGTGCAAGGTCCCTGGTTCGACCCCTGGTAACCACATACAACAATACTGGGCGTGCTCGCTCACACCCAGTGGCAATCAGTACCACATACCATAAATGCTAGGCTTGGTGCCTCAAGCCTGTAATCCTTGCACTCAGGAGGCAGAGGCAGGAGGAGTGCTAAATTCAAGGCTTGCCTGAGCTACACAGTGAGCGCAGGGCCAGCCTGAACTACAAAGCAAGACCCTGTCTCAAAAAAAAAAAAAAAAAAAAACTGAGAAAGATTGCAGACTAAATACACAAGAAAATTAAATACGAAATGAAAGCATGGGCTGCCTCCTGGGACAGAAAATAAACACATATAGAAAAATTGGTAAAATATGAGTAAAGTCTGTAATTTAATTAGTAACATAGTATCATAATTACTAATTATCATAATACTAGTATAGTACCACAATTAAACTATAATTCTGTAAGACCTTAACATGGGGAAGGTAGATGAAAGATACAGTATATATAAGAACTAACTATTTTTGCACCTTTAAGCCTAAAATCATTTGAAATAAAATATTAAAAGTGAAAAAAAATAAAGCATCTAAAGACACATTTAAGTATGGATACAATATCTCAGAAAATCTATCAGAAGCTGATAACAACGTTTCTCTCTGAAAGGAGAGCTAAGAGGCCATTTATTAAATGTATAAAATGTCTTTCCTCTGCACCTTTCTGGATTTTTTTTTTTTTGATCCTTTTGCAATAGTGTCTCCCTAAACAGTTTAGGATGGTCTTGAGCTTACTGTGTAGCATATATTATTTGGACATGAACCTGCAGTGGTTATCCTGCGTCAGCCTCTCAAATGCTGAGATTATACATGTGTATCACTACTCCCAGCTTCTTATATATCTTTGAGGTTTTTAATCTGCATGTTCATTCTTTAAATTAAAATAAACTTACTCAAATATTGTGTCTTGCTTGGAATAATGAATGTAATTAAAATTGTAAAAGCTTATTCTGAATTAAAAGCTTATTCTAAAAGCTTATTCTGAATTATTGCCCTTTCTCAATAATATCTGCACGTATCTAGCTATACATACATTCTTCGAACCTTTATTATTACAATATTAAGTATTCAATGGGAGAAAATGCTTCACATTGTAAAAACACAACATTATGTATTTTTGTCATTTCTTCCTAAAATGAAGCTCCAAACAGAATCCAACTCCAAAGTACTAAAACTGAAAAGCAATCACTCTTAATAAATGTGTTGAAGGAGATTTAAGACTTACTCGAAGTCCACTCTCTGATTTAATATCCATGATAGTCAAAACAGTTTCATAAAGAATAGCATTTCCTACATTTTTACTAGTCTCTGTGTTAGTGGCAACCTGAAAAGACATAGAAAGAAGTACATATGTGATGAAACAATGCTTCCAACAATTACCCAGAGATAACAAAACACAATCTGATTATAGAGCCACCAACAAACAAAACCTGCTTCATACAATACACAGCAATCATTTTAGTCTCAGCTAAATGAAAACAAATATTTAATAGAATACAAGTTGGGTCTAACTCACCTGTGCTAATATATCATTCATAGCTTCACTTGAGTCATCATCATTTCGTCCTAAAATTCTTAATAACCGCAAAATTCGTACCTAATGTGCAAATATGAGGAGTTTCAACAATTACATTGGCATAAACATAAAGGAAGCTCATTTAGTATGAAATAAAAGTAAAGTATTAGATCCCAACAGAAATATTCAAAGTCAAACAGAAATTCAAAAGATTTTTTTAAAGCTATATTGTAGCTGCTTCTATGTGTAATAAAGTTGTTAGACAACCATCCTTTATTGCCAATACCCAAAGGAATAACACCACTTGCAAAGCTATATTATATTAAAAATTCAGGTATGTAAGCAGTAAATAATTTTGACTGAAAATAAAAGTTACTCTATCAACCTAATAAAATATAAATTGGGACCTATACATAAAATTAGTTTAAATAATCACCAAATTTCTGCACAAAATACAAACAAGAGCGGGGCATGGTGGCTCACGCCTGTAATCCCAGCACTCGGGAGGCAGAGGCAGGAGGATTGCTGAGTTTGAGATTGCCTGGGCTACATAGTGAGCTAAGGACCAGCCTGAACTACAAAGCGAGACCCTGTCTCAAAAAAAAAAAAAAAACAAACAAACAAGAAAAACGAACAGTCTACTCAAAACTTATTAAACTCACATAAAAAGATATTTTTAGGCTTACCTGCAAAAAGGGGTCACTGATACCAGAAACATCATGTTCTGGGGAATATCCGGACATGATGAGGTTCTTTAGAATACGAACTAATTGGGGTACAAGCTGCAGAGGACAAAGATGTGTCAAAAAACAATAAAACTCTAAGAATGTCTCTTGAATAAGCAGGTCCTTTGGTTTTGAAAAAGGATGCAAGGGCCTCAGTCCCAGAAAACTCTAATGATACAAATATAGTAACATGTACACGTTTCAAAAACATAACTTAGGAGTTCTTAGGCCAAAAACTCAAGAGTATGTATTTTATCTGAAAAAAAAGGAGTACTTCTTAACTCCAGAGTTATATGCAAAGATATTACAACAGTGGGTCAGAAAGTCTATGTGAGCCAAGTAGAACAGGTACAGCAAATGTCTGTGGTGCTTACTACTTCTGTAGCATTGGATATTCCTTGGTGACAAAAAATTATTCAGCTTTTATCCACTTAAATGGATAAATTTAAATGTAAAATGTTATCACAGCAAAATATAACTAGTGATTTCATTAAATTATGGCTTTAAAACATACTACCTAACAGAGAAAAACTTCTCTCTTTTAAAGTAGGGCTAGTGATGTCATTTTCCAACAAATAACCGAGAATATCAAAGTACATTAAGTAGAAAAGACAGAAAATATATCTTTCACCTTAAGGCATCAAAGCCATGAATATTGCATTCCCTTCTTAACTTGTATGACACAATTTTGTTAAATCTACCGTCACTGTTTAATTATACACAATGTTTTGTGGCCTGTTCTTTAAATTTCTCTATTACATCCTAAGACTTAAGAGGCAATATTATTGCCAAGCTGAAGAGATGCTTTAAATATATATTAGCATTCATTTCACTTGATGATCAATTAATGTTAAAACCCTCCTACAAATTGCCACACTAGACAATAGAAACTTCTCCAGACTTCAAATGAAAACTCGTTTAGCTATTTTAAAAACTCAAATGACCTAAAATGAAGGGAAATGGCCAATCTGAACATGCTAACTTTGCTGCAATTCAACTATATTTCTCTTACTATATTTAGCCTTTTCCTCCTTTATTTCCCAAACTCAAATGGAGATCGAAGTGAAAAGCCAAGCCATTCCCAAAACATGCACTCAAAACGTTAAGTCCACTTCTAAATGCCAGAAATAAGTACATTTGGCCTTAATGCTTCAAAAATGTAATGTCTCCTAAGTTTCTTAAAAAACTAATTTGGACCACTATTAGAATAAAACAAGGATAGACCACAGAAATCTGTGAAATCTACACAATCTTAAATCTGTCAACTGTGGAAGATGGGCTGGAGATAAGCAGCTCACCTTGCATACTTCCCAAAGGTCTGCTTTTTGGGGGGAAGGGAGCACCTCACATAACCTAATTACTTTCTTAAATCTGTTAGTTCTTGGAGAAGTCTTTTTTCCCTTAGGCTATTGTTTTATTCACTGCCAAAAGGCTAACAAATCTCATGATTACCTTGGGACAAAAAGCACAAATGTCTATGTGGCTAGCACACTAATTCTTGGAACTTGGCTTTATTTTTCAGACAAAAATGCGAGTTATTAAAACTGATGATGCAACAAACAAAATAAGATGAAAAAAGGAAAGGCTGCAGCCATGAAAATCAGTTGGTGCCCACCTACTCTATCACTAAGTCCTTTTAATATTTCAAAATTTCTAGCACAATCAAGTCCAGATGCAAGAAAAATAAAAGCTCTAAATCTGAATTGGAAGCTCAGAAGTACACATAAAACTTTGTAACATATTCAGTTACCATATTTGGCTCTAAAATATCTACTTAAAAAGGAACTGATGTTTTGTGTTAAGGCTCCAGACTGACCTGGAATTAGCATCTGTAAAGACACAAGAATCTGCTCAAAGCTTCTCAAATGAAGATTAGGAAAAGGCAGAGAAGGAGGCTTATGATTCAGGAAAGGCTGCAACTGAAATCCAAGGCTGTCTTTGGAGTCAGGAGTTTAAGTGACAAGACAAAACTGGACTAGGGAGTTAGCCAAAAATGCTAGAACAAATAACTCACAATATTAAGCATGGCTTCAGAATTAGTATAGGTTAAAAGCCACATTTGTGGATGGACACACAAAAGCTGCTAAGGACCTAATGCCAGCATGCACCATCTTAAAGAGGGTTAATTCTTACCTTTTCATTCTAACATACAGCAGGATTCCAAACAGACAACAGGAACAAAACATATAAAGCAAGCATTAGGGACAGATACGGGTCTCATACTATTTTACAATAATTTAATCAAGACATGAACGTCTAAGGGGAAAAAAGGCAAAAATAGAACTGCTGTTATATCTAAAATAAAAATGAACCCTATTTATGGAGTGATCAGCAGCCTATAAAAGAAATTAAATACATGTAGCTGCCCAAAGAATAATCTTTGTCTAAATCTTCCTTCCTATTACTGCCTTCTAAAGAGGAAAAATAAAAATGCCTGCTTTAAAAGGCTATTTTAAAAGGAAAAAGTAAGAACGTTAAAAGTTTCATCACAGGCAGCAATAAATAGGATAAAAGAAAATACTGAATTTCAGTTTGCTGTTTTCACCTTAAAAAAAGAAAGAAAATTATCTGTCTTTAAAAAATTCTATTTGTAATCTGACCTCAGGTTACATTTCCCGACTGAATGTCAAAACAGCAGATAAAACATGTGAGAAACTGGTGTGTCTGCCAACAAGAGAAGACCTCTATCCTGAAAAGAAAGTATTATACTAGTGCCAGTTTTTATAAGCCTAAATCTGGCTTCCAGCCCTACCACACAGGTAGGCTAGTTAAATCCTTTATTCAGCTTCATGGCTTGCTTTCCAAAAAAATAATAAGCAAAAAGCACATACTTTTCAGGAAAATTATTTCCAATCAAGAGAGGCTTAGGCATAGAGAATGGCACCTACCTTTCTGAAATGTGCAAGCATGTCTGGGCTTCGCTCACACATTTCTGTGAGAAGGACTACAGATGTGTGAAGGACACCTGAAATGAATGATTAAAAAACAAACTAAAAATGAAACTCTATTATTCAACTTCACAGAACAGCCAGGGGCTAAAGTTCCTGAAGGATAGTTGCTACTTTCACTTTTTAATCCTTTCAAGAATCTAAGCACTGTGTTGACTACAAAGGGAGTACTTAATAGTGTTCAAAGCAGTCAAATCATCATACTTTAACAATTATGTATAATTACTTAAGAACAACAATAGTATGTCTCCTCAGCTGAGAATAACGATAAAGATATGCTCATAGTCAGTGGAAACTATATCTCTTCTGCTCCATACTTACTCAATAAACTATTTTTTGAGTTCTGACATATAATTCAACCAACAGAAATCTTAATTAATAACACTTTAAAGACCCACGGATTTAGCTCCATGGTTCTGAAGCCTGCCTCACAAGCACAAGATCTCAAGTTCTATCCCCATACAGAGAGAGAGAGAGACAGAGAATTAAGTTTCCCACAGTACTAAAACTCCACGATAATTATGGATGTTAAAGTACATTTGCTTGTTCCAAAGTCACTAAAATGAATCCTATTATTGATTTCACTAAATAATAAATTAGTAACCTAAAGATTCACATGTTAAGCATATTTTCGGCATTCTGAGCACAACACTGGATTAATCAAATTAAATATACTGTAACATTTAAAATAAAAATTTTCTTAGTTTACTGAGTTCAAAATAAGAACAAAAGTGTACAGGAAAAGAACTGCTACATTCCATTTTAATTCCTGTTAAGTCTTACATAAAAACACCTAAGTATGCAATATAAATCACCACTGTTAGAAGTAACTCAAAAGAATTTAACAATCTAATACTCGAACCATATGACAATGAAGAAAATTTTCTCTTTCCTTATAAATTGGCCAAGAAATCAAAGGGTTTTACAAAACCAAATCAAGGTAAGATCATTTATATACTGTATTAAATGTTTTGAGGAGAAGATAAAAGATGAATAATAAGTTTATGATAAAGAATTCAATCTAATTATGAAACTAGGATATCTAGGCCTGGGGATTTAGCTCAGTGGTTCTGGCACCTACCTGGCAAGTGCAAGGTTCCAAGTTTGATCCCTGGTAACCACATACCACAATGCCACACGTGGTCCCTCACACCCACCAGCATCAGTACCACATACCACAATGCCAGGTATGATGGCTCATGCCTCTAATCCCAGCACTCGGGAGGCAGAGGCAGGGGAATTGCTGAGTTCGAGGCTTGCCTAGGCTACAGTGAGCTCACAGCCAGCCTGAACTACAAAGTGAGACCCTGTCTTTAAAAAAAAAAAAAAACCTAGGATGTGTTAAGTAGAAAAGATACTGGTTGACCAAACCTCTTTGGAAAAGCGTCTATGCACAGTAGAAAGGCAACTTCTACCCTTGCCCTGCAACATAAGACAGACACAGCCTTAACAAGTTCTGCAGGTGTGAACTACTGGTGGTGATACACACATGACTAAGCTATCAAACAACTTGCACCACTGATGGTACAAACGAATCTGATTACTTTTATTGTTGTTTTTACTAATAAAATTAATAAAAAGCTACTCGATGGGACAGTCATGCAAGTACACCAGTAGTTCAAGGCTCCTGGCAGTGAGACATACAAATTATGGCCTGATCATGAACATGTTCAACTTTTTCTTTCCCTTCCTCTCAGTACTTCAGGAGTTTAGCAAAATAATATTACCATGGTTCTTCTCATTCAATAAATTTTTTGTTGCTGGTAAAAACATCTCCATAAGTTCAGGAACCTTCCTGATGACATGAACAGCACATAGTGCTGCCTATAAAGAAAGGACAGAAAATTCCAAGTAAGCAGGGTAACCAATCGTTTAAAAAGAAATCATAGAAGTATTTTATCAATTAATTCATTTAGTAGAAAAATAAGGAAGAAAGAGTTAAACATAAGATATTATTTTTAATTGGTTGGGTTTTTAAGGTTATACTATTATATTAAGGAAGAACTTCTATATCATCTGTCACTTGTTCACATATTGCTAGACAAAGGGGAATAACTGGTTAGTATGAATTTATTAAATGACTTAAATATAACTTGTATAAAATTCCAGGAAAGTAAATAAATCGATGAGCACTTCTACCTCTGATCATCTCTAATAATCCTCTAAGTAAGATGACCAACAGATTTAAAAACACCACGCAACTGAAAAACAAACTGCAGGTGCTATAAATTTGCTGTTAGTTTAATAATATCTGTACTGCCCCCTGACTGCTGACATCAAGAAAATCACCTCATTAACGTAAGGGAATAGCTCGGTGGTATTGAGCATGCTCAGCACATATAAGGTCCAATGTTTAATGTCAGGAATAATGAAAGAATCAATTGAAATATATTTATCTAGTCTCAACTAAAAAACAGATGGTATTTAGTTGGCCACTATAAGGAAAAATTGAATCTGGCTAGCCCCCTTAAAGTAACCACAGCTATTACTTAAGTCAAAAACCATAAAAGTTTAGACTAAGAAGAAAAAATTTCTGTTATACTCTAGGGGGTGAGAGGATTCTAATTTGAAGTAATGTTTTATGTAACACAATAACGTGCCCTCTAAACTACAGCAGCTCACACATTCTTTAAGAAAAAAAGTACTGGTTTAGCTAGGCATGGTGGCACATGCCTGGAATCCTGGCACTGGAGAGTCTGAGGCAGGAGGGTTGTCATGAATCCCACCCCATCTCATAAAAACAAAACAATCAGAACACAAAGAAAAAGTACTGGCTTATAAATTAAGGAAAGAATTTAACTTTGTTAATGGCCACCAATAACAGTAGGCTACCCTGAGAAATTGCTTAGCTCTTTCAATGCATCTTTTTCTCACAGTGTATTTACTTTTCTCTCCTTAATGAGACAAAATACTCAACCCCCAAAGTTAAAGGGTAAAGGGGTTATTTAGCTCACATTTCATAGATGTTTCAGTCCATAATCAGTTAGCTCTAAGGCAGGGTGGCACATTGCAGAGGGCAAAAATTCATGGCAGCAGAAGTCAAAAACAAGGAACCTTAACAGTGTTTGTCCACCCCTTTTATCTTATTCACATTGCTTAGGGCAGGTAGTACTCATGCCCTGAATCCTACCCCCCTTGAATTCATCACACACTCTAGATTCAGCCACCTCTGAAATACCTTGAGGCTTTGGAGGGACATTTAAATATAAGCCATAAGAGATAGTAAACATCACCATCAATATGATGGTAAATGTTTATTTCCTATGTATAAAGGCTTTATTTAGGGTTGAAGCACAATTTAAAAGCTCAACGAAATGTTTGTATCAACATATAAAAATAGGTAATTAGGAAAATAAAATAATTCTCTTCCATTACTATTCCAATCAGAAATGCCAATTTTAAAAAGGGGGTGCTACTGGGGCCGGAGATTTAGCTCAGTGGTTCCAGCGCCTGCCTCGCAAGTGCAAGGTCCTGAGTTCGATCCCGGTGACCACATAGAATGCTGGGCATGGTGACTACATGCCCACCAGCAATCAATACCACACATCACAGTGCTGAGCGTGGTGGCTCACGCCTGTAATCCCAGCATTCAGGAGGCAGAGGCAGGAGGATTGCTGAGTTCCAGGCTTGCCTGGGCTACATAGTGAGCTCAGGGCCAGCCTGAACTACAAACTAAACCCTGTCTCCAAAAAAACGGGGCGGGGGGGGGCGCGCTACATAATTCCTTCATAATTATCTAAAGGCCCAATGGAACTATCCTTCCAAAGATACAAAGGCACTAGTATGAAGAAAGCATTAATTATCAGTATTAAAGTCAATTCATAAAGATATATTTTCACTTTGCTTGCCTGTTTGTTCAAGTGGTACTAGGATCACAGTTCAAGTGCTTCAAAACCGAGCTACCTAATGCTGGGCACGGTGGCACACGGGTGTAATCCCAGCACTCGGGAGGCAGAGGCAGAGGAGGATTTCTAAGTTCAAGGCTTGCCTGAGCTACATAGTGAGCTCACGGCCAGCCTGAACTACAAAGCAAGACCCTGTCTCCCAAAAAAGGGGTGGGCAGGGCTGGGGATTTAGCTCAAGTGGTACTACGCCAACCTTGGATGCACAAGGGCCGGAGTCCAATCCCCAGTACTGGAAAAAAAAAAAAAAATACTGAGCTACATTCCCAGCTTTTTTTTTTTTTCTTTTAAGAGAAAGCCTTGTTAAGTTGCTCAGGCAAGACCCAGAGTTGCAGATCTTTCTGCCTCACTTCCCTCTGTACTGGGACTATATGCATGTATTACCAAACCCATCTTTTAATACTACTTAGAATATATAATATATAATTTGCTTATGAATTATTTCCTTGTAAAGAGAGGAATCAAGATTCATATATATACATGACCAGAGAAAAATCCTTTGTATTATCATTCATGTTTTCAAAAATGAGATCTGCCTTCTCGTCTCCAGAATATTCCCTATCTAAACACACACATTAGTTTCATTAAATGTTACCTTTTTCCTCAAGTAAGAGTTGGAGGTTTTCAAGAGCTTCTCCACCTCTCCTGCAAGATCTCTGCACATCTCAGAGGAGCCCATGCAGCCGAGGGTACAGAGAGCCAGTCCCTGTACAAACTGAGTGCTGTGATTAAGATCACTGCAAAAGAAGAGGGGACGGTAAAAGTAAGTATCCCCCGCTTCGCACTCCACATGAAAAAACTTCACAATTTAACAAACCAGTTTGAAATGACTCAAAGATTTCTTATAATGAAAATATTTAGTAGGATTAATTAGAAAAATGTTTATTCCAACTTTATTACAAATTATCAGTGAGCTAACAGTCCTCTGCAGGTTTACTACCCAGTGTTCCCAAATGCCAAAGTAGCAGCAACTGGATATGTCATATGATAGATGTTAAGGATAAACCATTTTAGAAAATTTAACAAACTACTAAAAAGTAAAAGCAGACAAATAAAAAATATGACGAAAACTGTGTCTTAAGCTTTTAATATCAACTGCCACTAACTGTAAGAAAAGGTAAACCATACACTGACAAAATCATTTTGAAAAAATAGTAAATATCTGTTCCACTTGAGCATTTAAGAAAAAATAAGCATCACAAGAGAAATTCAGTTATCTTGAGAGCTGTGGTCTTATATTTTAGTATGAACCTTGATGTTTCACCAATTTTTACATTTTTATTTTGTTCAAGAAAAATAACTCATTACTTTAAATGAGCTAATAAAACCCTTTTTTAAAGGGCAAGCTATATTTTTACAGTAAATCCCTATTGGTGTGTGTGTGTATATACACGCACACCAATAGAGATTTACTGTATGTACATAAACACACACACACACAAAATTGGCACATATATAAAAAATCTTCTCACAGATAGTGATTACTTGCTAAGGTTTGGGTGTCCCCCTAAAGGTCTGTGTGTTGGCAGTGTGGTTCCCAGCACACATGCCGATACTGACACAATAGGTACACCTAGAGACTCCTGGAGGCAGAAACTAAAGGGAGGTGACTGAGAAAACTACCCCAGGAAGGGACAGTTCCTATGCATTATTAGGGAAAATCAAGACTGGCCCCTTCTGGCTCACTGGCTTACCCTCTTGCCATGTGATCACTCCTCTCCCATTGTGGTGCCATCAAAAGAAGCTGAACACAAATGAGGCGCCCCTGTCTTAAACTCTGGCTTACAAATCTGGAAGTTAAATCTTTTTTCTTTTTGTATTACCTAACCTCAGCTATTTTATTTGAAGAGTGGAAAACTGAGACATTGCTATATAAATTATTTTCAAACAGGCCAGCAAGTACTCTTTAGGAAAAGCTTGAACTGGTAAACTTATCTACATGTTACAGTCAGTTCTGGATATTCAGAAACTGAATTATGAATTGTGTTACTTCTACCAGTTTTCAAAGCAACTTAGTATCCTATGGCACAAACTGGTTCAAAGGGTCTCAGTGTCTTCAAGACTGTTTCACACACAGTCCACACAATTCAGACCATTTTCATGTTTTGAACTGTGGTATGTGTATTAAGACAGCATCTCACTAAGCAGTCCAGACGGGTCTTGAACACAATCCTTCTGCCTTAGCCACCAGAGTACTAAGATTACAAACATGTCCCATCACGCCCAGCTTATTTTCATAAATACACACTGTGTGATATTTGCACCGATGATATAAAAGTAGTGGTGGGAAAAGCACTTGCCCACTAGTGCAAATCAAAGGCTGGAGACTCAAACTAGTAGTCACTATACATATACTGCCGCATACAGTTTAAAAGAAGAGGTGGTCATGGGAGTACATGCCTGTAGTCCCAGTGACACAGGTTATGAAATTGTAAAGTCCTCAAATGAAAGATTGCCTTAACCAAACATTATTAGTACTCTTTCCTTATATCCTTTACTCTGTAAAAATGTTTGTTTTACCTTGTTTCTTGACTGCTTTATTTTGCTAATATTGTTAAGTCAACTTTCCCTTGTAGCCTGATTTCTGCCTGCACCTGCATGTAGCACCTGCAAAAGGTGATCTTCCTGCTCCCTCCTTTCCTCCATAAATAAATTTTCCTACTAGAATTAACACTTCCCCAACTTCAAAACTAATTTACTGGGCCAGAGGGTTAGCTCAGCGGTTCCGGCGCCTGCCTCGCAAGCACAAGGTCCTGAGTTCAATCTCCAGTAACCACATACAATGCTGGGTGTGGAGACTCACGCCCACCAGCCATCAATACCACATACCACAAGTGCCGGGCATGGTGGCTCATGCCTGTAATCCCAGCACTCGGGAGGCAGAGAGAGGAGGATTGCTGAGTTTGAGGCTTGCCTGGGCTACATAGTGAGCTCAGAGCCAGCCTGAACTACAAAGCGAGACACTGTCTCAAAAAAAAAAAAAAAAAAAAAAAA
>PVIC010004917.1:0-60060 GCA_004025085.1 Thryonomys swinderianus | reverse complement strand
TCCTCCTGCCTCTGCCTCCCGAGTGCTGGGATGACAGGTGTGAGCCACCACTGTGTGGTATTGATGGCTGGTGGGCGTGAGTCTCCACGCCCAGCATTGTATGTGGTTACCGGGATCGAACTCAGGGCCTTGTGCTTGCAAGGCAGGTGCCAGAACCACTGAGCTAAATCTCCGGCCCATATCCAACACTTTTGAGAGTGTCCTGCTTTGGTCTCTGAGTGGGCTCATTGGAGAAATCATGAGACAGAGCCTCTCTGATTACGCTTCACTTTCATTCGCGTGGACACCTACAGTGTCCTATGGTCCAGTTTTGAAAGTGCCAGGTTCTTTTACTCCACTTTATGTGAATATATCTGCTGTAGCTGTGTTTGAATGATTCTTATAGATGTTACCTAATAATCACAGAATCTGGCTGGTCAGAGTGAACCTGAGCCTGTGACACAGCTTTCTACGAATTTTAACGTTCAAGCAATAGTGGGTTTGAAACCCTGTGATTTTAGTTCAATCCCATGAACTGTGAACACCTACTATGTGCCCAGCATCATGCCCAGTGCTACAGATATAGAGCTCACTGGACAAGAACAAAAACTATGCACAGGGTCTCAGCGCGGTGGAAAAACATGAGCAGGAGGGATGGGATGGAGGTAGCATGGAGCTAAATTATGTGGAGAGAGGACTTTGAAGCAGAAATGCCTAAAAGCATTTTGAGAATGGATTCAGCTTGTGGGATAAAAGGAGTACATGGGAGCGGGGGGGGGTGCCCTTCAGGGAGAGGACATCGCAGGAGCCTGGACGCAGGCGCGGAAGCTGTGGGCGGGGTCTAAGCCCCGGACCTCCTGAGATAAACCACACAGTCAGACAACATGGCGAGGACGGAGAAGCTGGCTTTCGGGTGGTCACCTGGGTACTTGGCGGCCTGCTAGCACATTCAGCCTCTACCCACACTTCCTGCAGTCTTACGAAGGCTGAGGCGTGAAGGCACATCATGGCACCTTAGCTTTGAAATGGTTAGAATGGATGCGAAGGAGCATCTTGGGAGGCTAGACACTAGTCAGCAGGTGCTTGAGTTATTCTGGGGAAAAGATCCTGAAGAGAGACGCACAGACGAAGGGTTTCTGGGAGCCATGGGGAGGGACAGAGGGCAGGGTGCAGGGTGCTGGAATGTGGGGAGGACGGAGCCATCTGCAGGCGCCAGCTCGGGACCTGTGTGTGTCGCAGGCGCAGAGTGCAAGGACTGCAGGCCAGCAGGACACGGAGTGGAGACGCCTGACCGCGCAGCACACCTCCAGCAGTAGCCAAGTTGCGCAAAATTCCTGTTATTTCCGTGAACAGAGTGCCTCTTTTCCTCTAAAGGCTTTGACATATTAAAAACAATTCTTAATGGCCTCTGTTTCCTTATCAGTTTTATCTTAACATTAATAAATGAATATAGATATTGATAAAAAGGAGGTGCAAAACCAGCATGCTAACATGCATTTTATTGCTAAAACAAAAATAGCAAACATTAATGAGACCTTAAAGAAATGTATGGAAGGGAGGACACTGTGTGAGGATCCTTCATGGAAAGGATTACACGAATTCTCAAGTAAATAGAAAGCCCTTAACATACAGTTTTAAAGCTCTTTACATATAATGTCACTAGAACCAGTATTACTAAAGTGACACTCTTCCATCTTTAGTGATTCCACAGTGAGCCTCCTGACATATATTATCCATAAAAATTACAAGAACACAGAACATCTTGTTGTGGTAGGGGTGTGTGTGTGTGTGTGTGTGTGCATGCATTTATATTCAGTAGAGTTATGGCTTGTATCTAGATGTCCCCCAAAAGCCTCACATCATTGGGCTTTATAATAGCAGATCTAGAGTGTGTGATGCTGGGATTGAAGGTATGTGGTTACTACATGAGTCCACCCATTGGTCTGGCACAGTTGGAGTGGATAATGAAAAAGCCCACCCTACCTGCCCTAGGGCAGATAGCCTGGGCAGAATACAAAGTACGGAAAGAGGGCTGCTGTCATTACTTGCTGCTTTGCCGCCTTCTCCCTGCCATGAATTGTTTTCCCTCAGTGATGCTCCTCTGCCATGTACCCAAGCCAGTTGACTTTGAACTGAAACCCCTAAATAAACCTTTACTCTGTTAAATTTGGGTATCGGGTATTTTTGTCTCAGCAATGAGAAAAGCAACTAAAAGAAACACTTAGTAATTAATTCAATTGCTGGCATACTATTTATTTGTAAGCCGATCTTGGTTAATAAAGGATCAGTCCCTGGTCAGGCCCGTGAATTCTACTCCTGTCTTGGTATGCTTTTCTCTTGATTTTACCCCAAGGCTGGCCTTCTCTCCATCCCTTCCATGTAGCAATATGATTTATACCCAAGAGACGTCTATGTTAGACACTATTTTTAGCTATGTATAAAACATTCAAGAGGATAGAAAAAAAGGCTCAAATTCAGAAAACACTCAGAGGCTCTGGCCGTAAACCATGACATGTCAGTGCAGTGGTGATGCTCAGTTCTGCCCCTCTCTGGCCTTGCGGTGTAGCAACTGCAGCCTCACAGCCATTTGTAGCATATTTGATGTAATTTACTCAAGTGTTTAAAAGGCACAGGACTTTATTAACAGGCAATAAACACAGTTTCAAAGCAATATGAGGATGACCTATTTGTGTGTTGTGTTATGCTTGCATCGATCAAACCATCGCGGGCAACTGAGAACTGAACTTTCATAAGTATTTCCTGGAGTCTCCACTGAAGGGGGTTCTCTTGGCTGAATGGGTTAAGAAACCAAACTGTCAGTCTAGGCTTGTTTGTGCTTCTCTTCGGTGGGTTTACTTTACTCCAGGGTCTTTATTTATAACATGGGAATAGCTCTAGTTTCTATTTCATGAGAATTTTAGAGATTAAACAAGTTAATACACGAAGTATTTTGTTCCCAGCATATAGTAAGGATTGTAAAACTATTCCAAAGTTTAAGGATATACTAAAAGAGGTGGGAAAATCCAAGCAACAGTAAAAATGATGAGAGGCAAATGGTGTCTGTCTAAAAACTGAAGCAAAACTAACATAAGAGTTTCTTTAGCCTTCAGTGACCTTTGTCCTGGACGAAGTCGGCTCCATACACTTGTGTCTTATAGCTGCACAATGGTCCTGCAAGTGTGAACGTGAGTATTCAACTGACCCCTAGTGTAAGCTGGTCTGGACACATATTTCCATTTAAACCCCACGAATCCAGAATTCTAGAGATGTTATTAGCAGACATTTTAAAAGATATAATTTTAATCAACCTGTATAAATACTACTTTGTAATTATTTTATGTTCTAAGAAATCATCACTACTTCAATGTTTTGAAAGTGTAAGTAGAAAGAACTTTTAATCACAGCTATTTTATCAAGAAAGCTGAGAAATATTCTGTACTGTCTCTGGTGATCAATCGAGAGCCACAGGCAGTTTGTACACTGCTACTCTTTCTTACTTCAACCGAACCACACCTACTGCACAGCTTTCCGTGCGCCCTCTGCGCTCGCCAGCTCTCTCCTCGAGCTGTGGTCCGTCCTCGTCCCTGACCTGCGGGGACCTGAGTCTCTCGCGCCCGCCCATGGCACACCTCTCCCTGGCTCTGCCCTGTGTACACGGCTCCCAGGAGATGGGCTTCCCTCCAGCCCCTCCACGCTCCCCGCCACAGAGCCGTCCCTGAGCCCCTCCTCTGCCCACCCCAGCACTCTGGGCCCCGGGAGGGACGATTCGACACACCCCGCGGTTGCCCAATAACGACTGTTCCTGGGTCAGACAGAGCAGGGAGCGTGAGTGGCAGGGAGAGGGCGCCCTGCCTGCCTTCCCCAGAGTGACCCACAGGGACTGGGACCCGGCGTGGAGGAGGGCAAGGCTTCCAAAAGCAGAGTATTTTCCCTGTCTGGGAATTGGGAGCCGGAGGCGGCGGCGAGAGGAATGGGAAGGGTGACCGAAGGAGGCCAGGAGAGGAGAGAGGTGCTCGCACCGAGCGCCCCAGGCGCCAGCTGGGTGCTTTGTGAAGAGCCCGGCCCCACCCCTCAACACAGTCCTCTGAGGAGGTATTTATACCCCGTTCTTCAGAGGAGAAGACACAGAGGTTTCCCAAGCTCGCGCAGGAGGCAGAGCGCCTGCTCCCTGGCACGGTGGAGAGCGAGGCTGGGGGGAGCCCCGACTGTGCCCCAGGCCTGAGCGCCTACAGCGGCTCCTGCCATCGGACGGCGGCCCGGGCACCAGACACCTCCCGGCCGGGCGGGACTCGGCGGAGCCCCAGGAAAGAGGGACTGGCTGCACCCCGCATCATCACCCTGATGCTGCTCACCCCCGGGACCAGCGCAGCCTGACTGGCAGAGCTGATTGTAGGACCAGCTGTGCTTTAATTTTATGGGTATCAGGAAACTCTCTTTAGTTTCTAAAATCATCCCCCACATATTGGACAATGACCTGAAATACCTTTAAGAATCGGTAGCTCTTTGGGCTGGAGATTTAGCCCAGTGGTTCTGGCACCTGCCTTGCAAGTGCAAGGTCCTGAGTTCGATCCTTGTAACCACATACAATGCTGGGCGTGGAGACTCACGCCCACCAGCCATCGATACCACATACCACAGTGCTGGGCGTGGTGGCTCACGCCTGTCATCCCAGCACTCAGGAGGCAGAGGCAGGAGGATTGCTGAGTTCGAGGCTTGCCTGGGCTACACAGTGAGCTCAGAGCCAGCCTGAATTACAAAGCGAGACCCTGTCTCAAAAAAAAAAAAAATCAGATGAGTTAAATCCACCTACAATCTTTGTCATTTCACTGAACCAAGCTAGTACTGTACAGCCAATAAGAGGCTTTCTTGTAAAGAAGAAAAGAGCAAACATGGCTCTGTATGCAGCTTCCCACACACAGCTCACAGCCCCAGCCAGCTGCTGTCTCCTGGCATCACCATCTTCCCCTGTGCCGCCGGGAGGCCTGTCCTCAGGGCCAGCAGGCTCTGAAGAGGTGTGGGAAGCAAAGCACCTAGCACTGGGGCGAGTCAATGCATTTCTTTGCTTCCTCTCTAGTAGGAGCTTAAACTCAAAGCTGTATCAACATAATGTATTTTAAACACTGATGATTGAGTACCCATTAGTGTCTCTATTAAGAGGTAGGTATCTTTGAAATCCTCGTACCAATCAGGAACAAATAAACACCTAGGAGAAATCTGACTTTCAAATTGCTACTTGAAGGACAATTAGAGGTGCTGCTTAGGAGTCTCCCGTTCAGAAAACTGTCCGGAGAGAAGTTTACCTACTGACAACCACAGTCCCTTCTAGCGTAGGGATCTTTCTAATCTCCCCGCATGAGACTGGCTCCCGGAGCGTGCAGTAGGAGGGTCAAGGCGGTTCTGCTGACACCGTTGACCTGACAGTGGTTAATAAAACCACTAACGTGAGTTTATTAATGAAGGTGAGTGATTCTGGATTTGATTATGAATTTCAGGACTGAAACATATTGACTGCGTATTGTGCGTTCCCAGAAAAGGTATATAAAACGGCCAATACTACTCGTGTGTGGTGTGATTTAAGAAACAACTGTTTTACAGCTCCCTAAAGCTCTGTCTTCCACTTTACCTTTGCTTCTTACGTCCACCCCCAGCGAAGATGCAGTAGGTGCCTTAATACCCAGTGCGTTACTTATTTCTGCCTCATTATGAAATACAGGCCACATTACAACCCTGGTGTCCTGAATTCGCTTTCTCCCCTTGGGTTTCTCATCTCCATCTGCTTCACTGACCTCATAAAAGCCAGGCTTCCTAAAACAAGTTCCAAACTTCCCATTCTGTTCTCACATGTGGGAATATAAAAAATGGGGACCGATTTATGGACCTTATTTTTTCAGTAATTTTTCCATTAAGAGTTGTTTAACATGTAATTATGTCCATGTGTTACTCCTAAGAGGCAAGCAAACAAACAAAAACCGAAACATTCTGGGCAGAATGGTAACGCTTTGTTTTGAGCCAGGGTCTCACTTTGTAGCTCAGGCTGGCCCTGAGCTCACTATGTAGCCCAGGCAAGCCTCGAACTCACCAATCCTCCTGCCTCTGCCTCCTGAGTGCTGGGATGACAGGCGTGAGCCACCACGCCCGGCACTGTGGTATGTGGTATTGATGGTTGGTGGGCGTGAGTCTCCATGCCCAGCATTGTATGTGGTACAGGGATCGAACTCCGGACCTTGTGAGGCAGGCGCGGGAACCACTGAGCTAAATCTCCGGCCCATGGTATAACACTTTTTTAAAAAAAGTCAGCATCTGTGGCCTTGTGTCCTGCTCTGTTCCCTTCCCATTCCCTAAGGACTATACTCCAGAATAATTCAAATATCAGGGCCTGGCACCAGCACTAGAAAACCAGTTCCAAACAGATTAGATACTGCTTAGAGTCATTTTTAAAAGGAATTAATATCACAACGAGAAAAAGAATTTGTAATCTCACATTCTAGTCATACTCAGCTTCTAGCGGAACAATCAAGGCAAGGTATTCAAAACCACCTTAGAGACAAAAGCAAATGACAGTGTTAGAACTTTAGATGTGAAAGGTGTGTAGTTGATTATTATTAAACACTGGGAATATAAGCCACAATTATTAGCAAGAATAGACTTTAAATTCTAAACTAAACTAAAAGCTTTATCATTAGGATATGCTCTGACCAACTTCAATAAGATTCATTTGTTGACTTTGTAAGTTTTTCTTCACTCTTTTAGGATCAACACAGAAGTAGCAGCCTTGCTTATATTATGAAATAGCTTGGCTATAGCTCCATCTCTCCCTAGAGCCTTGTCACTGAAATATAGACTCCAATGCCAATAAAACACAACAGAAATAAACTCCATCTTCCATTAATCAGAAGGTTCTGAAATTCAAATACAGTCATAACTCAGTTCATGAATACTTCTGTTTACAAACAAGTGTCTGGCAAAGTTTTGCTTGATTCCATAAACTCTGCCTAGGGTCCAAACATGACCACCGCCATCTTTTCCACATACACACAAACACGAGCATCTTCCCCAAAATGGTAAAACAAATTCAATTCATAAGCCAAGGCACCACTGTGCATGGAAATATACACACATAAATTACAATTATCATCTATGCTGACTCATATGTTTAGGATAATTTTAATGTAACTACAATTACACATAACTGCAGTTTTTTTGAGTTCTTTCAGCGTGATCTTTTCTACCAACAATGCTGAATTCTTCTTGAAAGTTTTAAAAACTTCTTAAGATTTTGTTTTATTTTTTAGTTCAGGTAAGTAAATCGCATACCACACCTGCATTTTAGCAACAGGGCAATGCAACTTTTTGTTGTAAAAGAGGAAGAGAAGCCCATTTATACTGCTTGCAGCCATTTTTCGCAGACAGACCATGCTGCCAAGGACAGCCAGCCCCCAAACGGCTGGGCCTCCCCGTCCGGACGCCGCTGTGCCGGGGTAAGGAGCGCTCTACCGTGCACGTCAATAACGAAGAGCAAAGCTCCTTGCATTTCCTTTCCTAGTGGACTCCCCAGGAAAGACAGATGTGTTGTGTCTAATTGTTCACTGATTGGTATCGGAAGAAACATTAACATAATTGGCACATTTGTCCTAATTAACCAAGGAAAACTGCCACATGCCGCCCAAGATGAAAAGCGAGGCTGGTAACCATTAGCTAGAAAAATCTACATCTATCAGCAAGTCCACATCTACCCCACAGGCTGCTCTGTTTGTCTCGAACTGAGACTGTGAAGTCACAACACCGAGGTAGAAACACACTCCTGAGTTGTGGTGTGTACAGACCTATAGACGGACACTCAGCTGTGCATCACGGGACACAAGTACATTAGTCAAACAAATGGGAAAAGCAATTATGAAATGCACACTCAGCCAGGCTGAGCCTCTCGGGGAGCGTTCGCCAGCCTGGAGGAGCCTGCCAAGTTCACCGACTGCTTTTGTGTATGTTGGTTTTAATCTTGCCTTTTATAGCAGCATTTCTTTCCCTCTTTTTTCTTTCTTTCATTTTTTTTTTTTTTTTTGAGATGGAGTCTCATTATGTTGCTCAGGCTGGGCTTGAACTCAAGCTCCTCCTGCCTCAGCCTCCTAAATAGTTGAGATTGGAGAATTATCATATCTGGCTTGATGAGAACTTCTAAAATTTTGCTACATTTTAAAGTCGTTTGGGCTACAGAGTGCCAACATATATACGTATAATCTCAGCTGTTTGGGAGGCTGAGGCAGGAGGATCGTTGAGTTTATGACCAGTCTAGGCAATATAGCAAGACTCTATATCAAAATAAAAAAATATAAAGGACTAGGCATATAACTCAGGGTAAAGGCTCTGGATTTAACCTCTAGTACTTTAAAAATCTGGCAGTCTGGTTACATGCCACGCCTAGTCCATCAGGATTTTGGGCACGAGACACACGCAGCAGCAGTCCCTACCTATCCCTAGGCCATTCCGGTGGGCCTGCAGGTGTGAGGCCCAGGGCTGGAGGTCGGACTGACGCCGGTCCTGAGGAAGTGGTCGGCACCGGGCCTGAGCCTGTCCAAGAAGCTCCCACGTCACGTAAACGTGAGCGAGTCATCTCTGCCCCCCACACGCGGTGCAGGGCGGGCCGGTTCTGAAGGCCTAGAGCAGACGCCGTGCAACGCCCTGTCACAGGGAGCGCCTGGCTCCACCCAGCCCTGAGCCGGAAGCTCCGGCCTCTCTCCTTCCCTGCTTTCCACACTGCAGTCGGTGTGTCTGAGCGCCCTCTGCGGCAAGCGCTCACCGTGGCGAGCTGCGCTAGGCACGCCCTCCCGCCCGGAGGGAAGAGCTGTTTCGGCTCTGCGGGGATTGGCTCAGCAGATCAGGCATGAAATAAAGACACATTCGCTTCCGTACTGACCATGATGCAATGTACTCTGCACCCTTCAGTCAGCTGGCGAAAGCATAGGTATTTTTAATGCTTTAAAAAATGTTAGTCTTCAAGTGATCTGAAATTATATTCTGGACAACTGTGAAAAACTAGTCTAAGAACAGCGACACAGTAGTGACATTTGGCTCAGCTGTCACTTCTGTGAAGCGAAGGGTTCTGCCAGGAAAGGGATCCGTTCCCTGCCGGGAGAGGCTCCTTCGCGGCACAGATGTCTGCCCGCTGCCTCTGAGAGCCGAGCGCGCGCAGGCCAGACTGCGGAGGCGGATGCGCCTCGAAATTGAAAACTTCCAATTTAGACCCCAAAGGAAAAAAGCATGTAGATGGGGGACGAATAGCAACATATCTGGATAATTGGGTTTAAATAACAATCTAAGTGGCATGACTATATACAAGAGGTGGTCAAAAATACAGGGAATGTTTCAATTTTAAAAATGTATCACACAGAAGACAGAGCTGTGAACCCCTGTCAAAGGCATCCCCTTGCCCTAAACACACTTATCCTGTCTCTCATGGCCTTGGATGAAGCAGGTCTGAAGTCCTCTTTCATGAGGGTCTCTGTGCTAAGAGCAACACTATGGTGAATGCTGCTGCTGCTGGGTGCTGCCCAATGAAGACAGGCTCATCAAAGCACACAGCGCCTCCTCACCACCTTCTTCATCCGGTCTGACACCACGTGACATCTGGGTCTCCCCCAAAGCCAAAGTGAACCTAAAAGGTGAACGCTGAGTCGATCCAGGACATCACCGCAGCCGCCACAGCGTGAGTAAAGACTCTCAGGAAAGTTCTCCCAGCACTGCTCCGGGAAGAGCTGAGAAGCGTGGGACAGATCTGGTCAACTTGAGAGGGAATACTTCGAAGGGGGACTAATTGGAATGTGTCTCTTGCTGTAATACATTTTTAGAAATTTAAACCTTCACTATATTTTTCATCTCTTACAACAGGACCCTCTAAGGGGATGATATAGCACAGAAGTTCTCTGAGCAGACTGTAACACAAAAGGACTAAGGCTTGGCTAATTCGTTATTCTTTTTTTTTTTTTTTTTTTGCTTTTGAGATAGGGTATCGCTTTTGTAGTTCAGGCTGGCCCTGAGCTCACTATGGTGCCCAGGCAAGCCGCCGCGAACTCAGCAATCCTCCTGTCTCTGCCTCCCGAGTGCTGTAATTTGTTATTCTTAAAGAATTTTATTCTTAATTTTAATTCTTTATTTGTATTTTAGGATAACTAACTCTTAGCCTTCCTTATTTACTGAGTGAAGTTTTCAAGAGCATAGCTACCTCATCTGACATCTCTAGAAAGCACAGGCTTTTTGCTCTCTGCCACCACGATTTTCCATCCACAGTGATTTTCTGCTAAGTAGTCTCTGGTAAGCATGTGGAAAGGAATGAAAGAAATTCCACACCAAGAGAACACATCAAAGAAGCATAGTAAATATTTTGGGGGAAATAAGAGCACTTGAAATAGGAGCCTCTCCCACCCTCTGAACATGGGCACTGCCCAGGCCTTGGCCTGTGCCCGAAGCATTACTGAGACGGAGGTTGTATTTGACAGTCAAGATCTACTGGCCAATGGCGCTCAGTCACTATGAAAGGCTCGTGCCGGTGAGTCTGCAGCATGTTAGCGCGAGAGATTCCACTTTCTCCTGTCGGAATGACTAACTATCCTCTTCACCGAGCAAAGTCAGAGTGAAATACCCCACTCAGAGTCCCCGGTTCTCATGGAGACCAGAGTACTGTATGTCTCCACTTTTCTACATCTTTCTTGTTTTCAGCCCTAGACAGACGACCATTTTCTCTCACTCGGATCATGGCAAGATTCCTTTTTGAATGGTAGCCCAGTTTCCACTCTCACACTTCCGAAGTCTGCTGTCCATGCAGGCGCCAGAATGATCTTTGAAAGACAGAGAGATAGACAGAGACAGACAGACATAAATAGATGAGGTAGGGACAATTGCTCACTCAGGATCCTCAGTGGTTTTCACACTCCGCCGGGTGACAGCGCCTCCCCGAGCCTGACCTCTGCGGACTGCTGCGTGTCTTCCAGGGCTCTGTGCCTCCGGGTCTCAGACTCACGGCCTCTGTGGTCCCATCGCTACATGGGCCCTTCCAGGTGTGTCCTGCCACTCCAGCTGCCCAGAGGGCTCTGGCCCAGATCTGCTCCAAATTGGCTTCTTCCTGTCTGCCAGACCCCAGCTCAAACAGCATCACTCTGAGTAGTTTTTCCTTGAACTCAGAGCAGATTCCCAACCCCCGGCAACCATCTCCTATGACACTGTTTCCTTTGACTCAAGGTTATCTGAAAACTTCCTCTTTTTAAATTTGTGTTCTTCTTGTTTCTCCTCTCTAGGGACTTTGACTGATTTGCATTTCTTTCAAACACAAGAGTATTTGGAACACAGTGAGCCTACAATAAATATTTTTCAAGGAAATGAATCAATGATAAAAGAATAAAACCTGTACTTTGCACTGTATAGTCTTGAGTGAACCACAACATGTATGTAGAAATCAAGCCCCAAATCTATAAGTCAATAAGGCTTATTATTTTTGTCTTGTTATTTAAAGCAGATGTTGATAATGTTACTTTACTGCCACCTGTGACTTACGGACTACATGGGTCTGTGCTGACCTCTGTAAGCTTCAGCAGTGGGCTGTACACGAAGGATGTCCAGGATAAAGCACCGGTGGTAGAAAATACTGATTTTCAAAGGTTGAGAACTGCTAGTCAGGAAACCCAATCCCGTCTGTGGAAGCTGTTTTCAGGACTGATAACCTCATCCTCATCGGGGCTTCGGGTTGTCACCGTGTACACGCCAGGAGAAAAACTCCAGTAGATCTTACTGCTGCCCACTCAAAGAGAGGCCTCTTCAAATTAGGACTCAAAATTTTTCTCTCTGAATCTCTTCTGCCTGCAGGAGAACACACTCGCGCAGGAATTCATCCCCACGCAGCGCCAGGGCGAAGGCAGGCAGCAAACACAGTCAGCTCTCACGACGCCGCATTCACAGCCACGACAGTCACCTGATGCCGCCAGCGGCTTTTGGCCTCAACAGACTCAGCCTTAAAACGCCTGCTCCCTGTTTTTTGTGACTAAACTTAGCACAAATTATCTATTCTTTTGCATTTCATCCTGCATTTTCCTGCTCGCTAATTAGAGATGCAAATGTTGATAAATAAGATGACTGTTTTAAGGACAACTGGGTCAGTATGGTGAGCATTGTGCCCTGTTCCTTCAATTAAACTTCGATGAGAAATAGCTCAATTATAATTAGGGAAGCAATTATCCTCTTGTTAAAGGTGAAACAAATCACAGGTTTTAGGGAAGAATTCAGTTTTGTTCCTTCTCCTCTGCCAACAAATCTTGTAGCCATCGATACTCTGATGCCAGCGCTGTTAAGAAGTGATCATCTGATGAAATAAAGCATCTCAGAGCCTATTTCCAGCTCGCCACGTGACAGTAACGTTTTCTAGGCACAAACTCGAATGAGCAAAGCGGGATTAATTTCACGGAGTGCATCTATGACGCCTGTGCAGCAGCCAGCGCCTGGTCCATGGTGTGTTAATCTTCTCTTCCTCCAGGGAGACGGGAGGGAGGTCTGGCTGTTGATCGCACACAAGTGCCTTGCCAGCAATGGAAGAAAAAATTATATTTTCGGCTTAATCCTAGAAAAAGTGTTATAAAATACTGAGCAATATCATGTGCAAGAATTTCTGGGATTAGTTTTTCTTTCTTTCACCTACTCTACATTCCAATTTTAATAGGCTCATCTTTAACCTCCCCCATAGCCCTTGAACTGAGGCATCTTCCTGGAGCCTTCTGGGCCTTGTCCTAGTGGGATCCTGCTCCTGGGATTCTAGCGGGCAACTCTCTCACCCCACAAGGACTTTGTTCAACAGGGCCATATTTTCCAGGATTAAAATTACTCTTTGTCTACAAAATTCCGTTTACTGAAGCACAGTTTCCCTATCATATCTAGTAGGACCCTTTCCTTTCCTTCGGTTAAATATGTTTAGACAACCTACTAAGTGGCCTGTAATCTGCTGATGTTAAAGACAAAACCTGAACAAAGAAGTCTGAGGTTTTAACTCATCATAATCACACCAGACAAGCAGAATAAACAGATCAACTTCAACACAAATCAGAGTTGTATAAAACTTGGTATACAGGGGACCATGGTTAGCCAGTCACCCTACCTAAGTCACCCATTGCAGGTATTAGTAGCACGAAATAGCTTTGAATGGCCAGTGAACTAACTAAGCACCCTCATACCCCGGCTGGATTCCTGGATTCCCCGTGATGGCCACAGGAGAGGGATTCATCTGGTACAACCCGAGGCTCTCCAGCTACTGCTCTGTGCCAAGCAGGAATTTAACTCCTGCTTCAGTAACTTGCGCAGTTACTAAATACTTTTAACAGCATCCCTGGGTACAGAGAGGAGAAGTTCAGGACTGGAGAGGAAGCAGCTAAGTCTAGAACTCTGAAGCGCTCATCTACGTCCCTCCGGTCTGCACAACATGTTTGCTGTCTTAGCCAGGGGCTCTCAGAGGGTCTCAGTCATAGCTGTCGCAGAGGAAGAGCCAGGTGTAAGGGACCCTGGGCTGCTTCTTCCTTTTCTCAGACTATTGTTTTCTTTCCTTGAACTTTGAAAAGATAATTTACCAAAAGCAACCTCTGCCCACCTTCCCTCTTTGGGGAAAACACAAGGTTTGTTAAACTATCTGGGACCTTAAGGACCAAATGACCACAAGTGAACCGAGTGACCAGAGTGAAGACAGCAGCATTAGATGGCCTGCTGCAGAGATGTGTCTACCTTTGGGACTTGACACTGGGTCACAAAAGCCCAGCACATATTTATCTATTGTAAATTTGTGCTGTAGCATAATGGTAGACTGGTGTGCATCTCAGTACTCACTTGGTACAATAAATGGCAAGGTATGTGCATGTGTGTAAAAGTGTCCAGCTGAGATTTTAACCTACATAAGGTTCTGTATAACAGGTTTTGTGTATGTTTCCCTGGGCATCATAGGGGGCAGAATACACCCATACCATTTTTTGTGTTGCATAAGTATGTCAGGTATCCTGCTGGTGGGTGCAGCACACAGAACCTGCATCTGGAGAGACCAGGAACCCAGTTCAGTGCAATTGCACATGTAAAATAAGATGTGCAAGTTTTGGAAGAGGTTTAAAATGAGTCATGAGGCGATTCATGCATAGATGAAGATGGTGATGATAACTTCAACAATGGCCATATGAGCCAAAGTTCCTGTGACAGTGCAATGAAATAAGACCAGGCTAATAAAGACACAGGGAGTAAAGACCTGCTTTATTCAGATGGTAAAGAAAATAGCAATGTGAGTATATATTTAACTAGTCAAAATGGCACCAAACAGAATGATTCAAGGCTAGAACTAGGTCCAAAAATATAATGAGGATCTTGGCAGGGTGAAACCTATTGGATAGAATGCCAGCACTGCCATTTAATGTTGGAAATTGTTTGCAAAAGACAAAAGGCTACAAGATGTTATGAAATACACAAATGATGGGATATATGTGAAATGCTCCATGTACGCTGACAGCTGTACTAAGAAATGTGTTTCTTATGACACCTTGCTAACCAAACTGAAAGCATTCATAGGTCTACTATACTTAGCAGGGCTTTCTCATGGTAACTGGAGGAATGTTAAAGACTGGGGAAACTTTCAGTGTAGGCTTGACGTGTGTAGAGTAACAATGACACAGAGAAGAGTTTTTGCTTCAAAACAAAATTGTCCCTGTTTCATTTTCCTTGTTTCCTTTGAAAGAAACAAAATCTCCTTGAGGTTAGCCAGGCATGGTGCTGCACACCTATAATTCCAGCATTGGGGAAGTTGAGGCAGAAGAATTCTAACCCATTTGAGGCCAGCCTGGGCTACATAGTGAGTTCAAGGTCAGCCTGAAATATAAAGCAAGACCTGTCTCAAAAATTCCTGAGGTTTGATGACAAGACCACTTGCCAAGAAAGAAAAACAACCAATAATCTGGCTACTCTGCACTCCTGAGAATTTTGTGGTTAACTGTCAAGGAATTTCCACACCTTCTGAATACACATCTATTGATGAACATCTTGCAGTATTTCATGGTCACTGCAGTGTTAGGTAGTATATGTCAAAAAACCCTGCAAAGTACAGTATAAAAATGTATGCCTTGGTAGATATGAAGACACACTATACTTTGAATTTAGAAATTTATCCTGGAACTCAGCTGCTACTTTATCCATATAGTAATAAACCAAATGATACTTTAACAGACTAATTGCTCCTATCTCCCAAACTCATCAGAATGTGACATTTTACAACTGGTTTATAGTTTCTGGTTGCTGCTACACTTCCTAACGGAGCACAAGTAACTGGCGTAGGAACTATGTGCAAGAACAAAGCAAAAATTCTCAATGAAATGTTTCAATTTCAAAACAGAGAATTGTAGAGCACAATCTTTCAATTTCTGAGATATATATTGGTCTGGATATAGCAAAAAACCCAAAAACCAACAAACTAGTATTGCTGATGTCAACATTGTACCATGATGGAAAAACTGATGGAGAAACCTGGACAAAACTGAAGCCTGAGATGGCAAATTTTTACAACAATGAAACCAAAGGCATCGTAGAGTAGATGCTGTTGATGGTTCTGCAGCCATTATGATGTCCCTCGAAATCCAAAGCAATGGCCGATGGTTGTGTCTTACTCTGTCCTAAATATGTGTGGCACAAATAGCTGCACAGTTTCCAAAGAACAGAACAAGTGCAAAATACATGGGAACTAGGCCTGGAACTCATAATAATACTCAACATTAAAATTAAAAATTCATCAATAGAAATATTTTAAAGAATAAAGGTGAGTATCGTCCACCCACCACTATGCGCTTTTAACCCAAGATCAGCATCGTGGCCCTAGCAGGACTGGGTGCTGCCTTGTTTGAAAGCTCACAGTGCCGTCTTCCTCTGCAGCATTTATGGCTGCACCTGAGGAAATGGCTGAAGGATCCCAGAGAACCTCTTGTGACTCTTTGTAGAGCACAAGTTTCTCATCCACGTACCCGACAGTGGTGAGCAGGGCCAATGTGCTCCAGGGCTATTTTTGAAACCGAAGAGGTCAAATTCAGTCTTCTGCAAATTACTAAGTGATAAAATGACCAGGGTACTAATCATAGCCAATGTTCCTTGATTATTTTAGAGATGTTCGCAATGATTTGCACAGATCGCCTCCTTCAAAGCTCACAGCCATATTGTGCATAGATACTTTCATCGATTCCCTTCAATAATTGAGATAATTAAGATTCAGAGAACTTAGGTCCTTTCCCCCAAGCCAAAGAGTTAAACATGATCCTGCTTAAATTGCTACCTGAAGTTCCTAAAGAAAATTATGTTAACATTCTGAGGAGAGGACAGAATGTCAAAATACAGAGGAAATAAATGTTACCACCACAGTAATGTCTATGTCTTTATTTGCACCATGGTGTCACTATTTTGAGATCTGAAGTCTTGAAAAACTTACTAGTCTAGACAGGAAGGAGTAGAATGACTATTTACTGGTACTCTGCAAAGAATGCCCAGGACTGTACAGGATAATTCCTTAATGGCATAAGACATATTCTTGTAAGTCACAGAGCAGATGATCGATCAGTCGCTTGTTCCTTGAACATTTACTGTACTTGGACACCGAGGGGCGCCACGTCCAGCCTGGCCTCACTTAACAAGGGATGATGCAGTTCTTATAAAACATGGGACTTTCACCTGCTGGGCTCTTTTTAAGATCGATATTTTATTTTATAACTTAAAATCCTTAAATAAACAAGTGAAAGTTAAATAATTAATGTACTTAAACTAAAATGCCGGTATCTCCTTTAACTCCCCAAGTTACCAGTCACCCCTTCTACTTTCTCTGCTTCTCTTGAGCTAATGACAGTTGCTCCGTGTCACCGTAAGACGTTCATTAGCTTTCTGATCTTGGTGACTTTACCAGTGTTGAAAAGAGCCTACACCAGAGCTGATTAGCCTGATCTCCAGTGTGTGTGTTTGATCTCTCTTCTGACTTCAAAAAAGAAATGAAAAAGTAATATGGATTAAATATAGCTTTTTGAGTGTCAAATGGGTATATGATTTTTGAGCTTGCCAAGTGTTAATTGGTCTCTTCCCTGGTGATACAAATACATTCACAGCCAATTAGTTTTGAGCCATGAATCTTCCCTCCATGACAAAGTGAACTATTTTGTTGAGGAGACTGAAAGAAGTGAAGAGCACCAGGGTCTCCTCAGTGTCTGCAGGGGGCTGGTTACATTTAAGGGACCTGGGCGAGAACGAGGCTGTGGAGACGCACACGACTCGTCCTGTGCTTTGGTTTTCATCCTGGGCTCTTGGGCTCAAGAAGAAGTAAACACTAGACCTGAGAACTACAAAGAAGGACACGGACACACCATGTAATTACTGAAATAAAACACTGAAGAGAGAAGCAGCCACATTAAAGCACACCATGTCTCGGGGCCGGAAGACACGGTGTCCGGTGGAGTGACCAGTCACGCGCTCTCATGTGGTGCCAGAGATGTTAGTGGGATGCAGTTCCAAGCAAAATATAGCTCTCCTTTGAGTTTTTAATGGGCTCAGAGATATGCATGACTATGACAGAAAATAGTCAGTGTATAAGTGCCTTGCCAAAATTAACAATTAATTTGTTATTAATTTAGAAGGAAGCATCCATTGTTTGATTTACTCATTGTGGGACTAAACACCTATGAAGATTTCTACCTTTGTGGCAATGTCCTCTAGGCTGAAAAACCATGAAAAATCAAACAGTGAGAGTCTCATTAATTATGAACCACTTTAGAGCAGCACTGTGTCAGTATGATTTTTCAAATTCGGGACAGGTAAAAAAAACAGCTGACCTATGTCCACTGACCCCATGGATGCATCCGAACTGTAATGACTGATACGTGTTTCTTTCCACGTATGCATTGCAGGTGACAAATTCCAAAGGACATGTGGAGTCTGGAGACCCATAGGGACAATTTGCCAGGTGTGTGCCCATCAAATTCCGGTGTGCCTGGGTCTGCGGGACTCCAGGCAGTTGCATGGCAACCATGCTGGACGCACAGAAGCATGTCTCTGCGCACTCGCGTGAAGGGTAGATCATGCGGAGTTCAGGAGCGTTTGTCACAGAGGAAAACGGCAGTGCTCGCCTCCTCCACGGGGCACTCAGCACGCGAGGTCTCTGGAGAGCGCGGGCTCCGGGGTCACGCAGGCAGATGCCCAGAGGTGGGGATCTGCAGAGGGTGCCATAGTATTTGGTACTAATGAAAAGTCACGGTATGAGTCCGATTGGTAATACTTCATTAGCAATCAAGTGTCTGTCTTCGAGCAGAAAATATGGAAAGGAAGAGTTTGATGGAAAATTACAGGGTGAAGCTAACTGACATTCACTGGGGCTAAAGCATGTTGGAAAGCATGGCTCTAGGGCCTATCCGTGCACACGCGGCTCGTAGCTCCCTGCACAGGCCCTGGACACACACGCTTACCCAGCAAATCTGTCCGCGCGCTACCAACAATGATACACTTGCCAGAGCAATGCCACACTACCTTTCTCAGTAAGTGCCAAATAAAATACAACACTGTTTCTGATTTTTTGAAAGAAAATGACAAAGGAAACCAAGTTGCCCGTGGCTTTGTCCAGTGGGACACTCTGACTGATTCTCAAGTCATTAATCAACTCCCAATCAATCCATTCTGCCAGCAGTAGGCAGTTAGGGTTCCATTACCGAGCATCCATCATGCCACACCCTAACGTACTGCGCCATTAGCCAGGGGTCAGGCCTTTGTTACAATAACTAAGTGCCAACTGCTAAATGCAAAGGAGTTTTGTCACCTCAGCCACTGGGATCCCTTCAGGTGGTCGACACTGGAGTAAAACTTCCTGTTCCAGGGACACTTCCTTCCCCAGGGGCTCCTGCTCAAAGGTCTTCCGTAGATCTGCAAGGCAAGGTATAAAATACACATCAAGACTAAGTAATATTTACCTGTGTATAGAAAGCGTGCAATGTTTCCCCAGCTTACTCTCTGCATGTTTCAATTCACAAGCAGTTAACACTGCCTCAGAATCCAGCATGTGGCAGATATTTTGAGACTCAGACTTCAAGAGGGGTCTCTGGAGACCCTTAGTAACCATCAGTGAAAGCCACTGGTCATATCCCTTTAGTATTTCATGATAATCAACTATGGTGATCCCATTTCAAACAAAAGAGCTCCATTCTCTTAATTCTTATACAGAGTTCTTTTGTATAAATACTTCCTTCCTTTCTCACAATATATTATCAGAGTTGTAGTAACTGGAATCTTTTGATCAATAAATCAAAAGCAAACTTCGGTTGCAGGATGGAAAAGAGAAAACTAGAGTCTTCAAAGCATGACTGTAACTTCTTGAAATGCCTCAAATCCAAGCCAGAGGAGCGTAAATCCTGAAAAGAGTCCAGGACTAACTCAACATCTAATTATTAGGCCGTTTTTCAGTTAGAATGTTAAGTAGCTATCTCCACTCTGATACCAAATCATGTGCCCATACACAGTTGTTACGGCAATATGTATCACAGTTTTAGAAGCTTATGAATAGACACAAAATGTTACAAACCAACTTGTCGTTTAAAACACATTAGAGGCACATACTTCAGGACAGTTTCACCCAAGCTATTAGTGAATGTCACGTAATTAGTCTTTATTGTTTAGCTTTATGTTGCAAATCAGTTTTATCTAATTTCTTAAGTTAAAAATTTATTGAGAATTTCAAAGCATCATTAAAAAAGCTCACAAAATTTTTTGTTTTATATACACATGGTTCCATTCTTGCCAATAAAAAGTTACTGAAACTTTATCCAATGGATTTTAATTAAAAATAAATGCTTATCCTTTCATTCTAGGGCCCTGATGAAAATAAAAGAACGTGCTTTAGTCCAGTGAACTAACAAGTGCAGCCCAGAGTGGGGAGTGGATCCCAGCAGGTCTCTTCTGGTAAAGCTCCACCTGGAAAACGCACTGAGGGAAAATAAACTGACAAGCAAAATGATCACGAGACATTTGCTATTCGTTAAATTTCTTGGCACCAGAGAACTTTATAGTTGTAAGAAAATCACGGATCTCTGTGGGTTTGACAAACGGCGCCAAATGGTGCCAGAATTTGTCAGAAAAAACACCTTTCATTCGATTATTAATAAATTGAGAGTCTTGTACAAGTGAATATATAGAATCCACAGCATTGAGAATATAGAGTGTGTAGAATCTATACCTTGAGAGTTAGCTAAGCCACACCCGTGTTTCCCACGTGAGAACAACGCTTACCTAATTCTCAAAGTCTCATAGAAAAACAATTGCTGCTGCCCTGGAAACCGCTGACCCTTGATCTCAAGCCATTGGTCGTCTCATGCATCCCTGTAACAGAAACTTCTAAAATGTTCTCATACAGCAGCTTCTACTTCTTTTTTGTCGAGCTGCTTTGAGATAAAATTCTATAAAACACTCATCACTAATAAAAACGGCAGCAACAAATAACTTGTATGGAATAAAATGTCACTGGCAGGTCTATCGTTTCTGTGCGAATGACTCAGGGGCTGGTTGACGCGAGCGGCGCGGGCGTGGCTTCCGTGAGTTCTCAGACCGCCGCTGCGACTCGCTCTGCTCGAGTTCACGGGGATACCGCACCACGCAGCTATGAAGACGAGGCAGTGAGGCATACTGTTTGCAAATCGTTACAGAAATTCCAGCAAACATGTATTAACTGCCCCCTTAGGGTAGATCTCTCACCACACACTTAGGAAGAAGACATGTAAGATCTAAGACCAGAACTATCGGAAGCAGTAAGTTGATTTGTGGCAATTCTTTCTGCCGTGGTAAGGAGCGGCAAAGCCCGAAGAGGCCTAAGCAAATGAAGAGATCAGAGGCGTTCTGCACTGTGTGAAGGCAGCGAGGGACCCGAACTTGAACCAGGAGGACCGTGCGGTCCCGCACTCAGCTAGTGGGGGCGGATAAGCAGATTCTAAAGCTGAAGCGAGTGTACCCTCGGGCAGTGCCAGGAGGCCAGGAAATTGCTACATTCTGAGCTACGACATTGTCAATCTGGTCCCAATTTAAAGGAAGTATTACCAAGTTGAGCAAAAGGTCACAACTCTATCTTGGTGCGTGTTCAGTGCAGTCTACCTGCAGGATAGTCCATTAGAAAAGCGCAGTGCGTGAAGAGCCCGGTGTCCAAACGTCGGTGCCACAGGCCCTTCAGACAGAACGATTTCCTTTGCGGCCCTGAGGCCGCCCGTTCCACGGCGGGACGCTCAGCGGCACCCGCGCCTCTGCCCCAGACTCCGGCAGAGGCTGCCCAGCGTGACAGGCGTGAGGACGCACGGCCCCGCGGGGAAGCCCGGGCCTGCGAGAAGCGCTGGCCCAGAGCTGGAAGAGAAACCCTGGGGCGAGCTCCTGGCTGGAGCCCTGGGGCTCAGGGCATCACGGGGCGCGGGGGCTGCGGCAGGAAGAGGGGGACCCCGCCATCGACGGACAACGTCCGCCGGGAGAGCGACATGCGGCGGACACCGAGGTAGGAAGGTAAGGGCCAGAGCAGCCGAGAGCAGAGCGCGGTTCTCCGCCGAGGGCAGGTGCTGAGCTCAGGGGCAGTGCAGCCTCCAAGGGGAGCAGCCTCGGTCGGGGCGTGTGGGGCGCACGGGGCTTGTCCCCAGTCTCTGCAGGGCGGCTCCGAGGTCAGCGGCACCGCCGAGGGCAGCGTGCGGCGCGCGGGGCCTCCGGGGTCCTCTGCAGCGTCGAGCTCCTGCCGCGGGGAGGCACCGCCCAGGAGCCCAGCGCGTCGCGGCGATGCCACCTATTCAAGAGCCCAGGAGCCCAGCGCGTCGCGGCGATGCCACCTATTCAAGAGCCCAGGAGCCCAGCGCGTCGCGGCGATGCCACCTATTCAAGAGCCCAGGAGCCCAGCGCGTCGCGGCGATGCCACCTATTCAAGAGTCAGATGTCATCAACCAACGCTAGGCACCTGTTGTTACTGCATTTTAATCAGCTGGTTTTAAACCCCATCAAGCTTATCTAGTCTCTCAAGTGGCCTCCCTTTTACTCCCCGCAAGGCCATACTCGCCGAGGAACTTTTAAAACCCTGCGCAGAACCGCTCTGCGCGCTCTCGGGTGTGACGAACACAGACGGCGCCGTGGCCGCCGGGCGGCTCCTGACTCGGCCCAGGCGGCGGCCCCAGCGCAGCGCGTCCTCCAGCGTCTGGGGAAAGCGTGGCGAGCGGGCAGAAGGACAAGGGCGAGTGAATCAGCCCGAGAAACGGGCCCTGGTCCTCTGGGAACTGGTGTAGAACAGAATGGCTTTGCATAATCTAGCCACGGCTGTCAGAAAAAACCCAAAAGGTGAATCTCTGCCCTGGGAAGACCTTTAGGAGTCCATGTGTCCGTTTTCTTTCCAGCAGTTCTAAGGTCTCTGCTAAAATGAGTTGAAGAAGCCTTTCATTATAAGCTAGATTACTTTTAAAAGCCAACTCGGCCTAACTCGGATTTAGTTATTGATTCTACCAATTAAAAGAAAAACCAGCTTTGTAATACGCCTGCGTTTAGAGAGACATTTACTCGGCAGCATATTGGCTTACCAAATCCATATGCTGAAATCCAATTAGCAGATGTTGAATCAGACCTGAGCTGATATGGAATCTACTGACCATCTACACACAATCAAAGGACGCCATTTTCTACATATGCATGTCTGCACATAAGGGCTTGCTCTGCATTATAGGATTCGATGTTTTTGATGATTTCTTACGCATTAATGCTGGATGGAAAATTATCAGTGATGCAGAGTATAGGAATACACAGATTTATGGCATTTCCCCACTGTTAACTAGTTCTGCTTTTTGACAATAGAGTTAACAGAAAAGATGTGAACTGAGAGATGGAAGACTTTCTGGACTTCATTTACAAATTGAAAATGAAGGACAGGAGATTTCTGAAGGACAATTCATGGGACTGAGGGCCAATGAATGAATAAGACCACAAATACACAGTGTAGGGGAAGCAAACTTAGCCTTTGGGGGATAAAATCATCCTTGGCTGCAAATATCCACATCAAAGAGAAGTAATAGAGAAATTATTTTTAAAGTGTAGGAGCCAGTGCATCTTAAAGACACTCTATACTGCCCAAACAACTTCTCGTGGAACTTCTGGGGACCTGAATCTACAGGCTTGGGAACAGTTAGAAACTAGAGGGAGGGGTAGGTTCCAGAAGAGTCAGCGTTAAAAGTCAGCAGCCTTCTTGTGGGAATCTAAAATGGGGTATTATCTACTCTATAGCCTTGGCCACTTTTTCCGTAGCTGGATGCAATACTTGATACTCACATTTTAAAGGGCGAGAGGTTTATTTTGGTGCCTAGTTCTGCACATTAGCCACGGCCTCTGAGGCAGAATGCTGGTGGAAGGGCCTGGGGAGGAGGGCTGCTCTAGTCATGGGGATCAGGAAGCAGAGAATGATGGGAGGAGCCAGAGAAGGGGCTATCCCTTCCAGGCCACACCCCCGTGACCTCCTCTGGACTCATCAGTACCCCCAAGATCCATTCATCTCCCAGAAGCCCCACCTATGAGTTTGAGTTATTTTACAAAATAAACAAATTTTCATAGCCAAAAAATAAGAGAATGACCAGTTATTGTACTGTGCATCATTATCATCTAAGAACTTAGAAGACATAAACCAAAAGATTCTTACAAAAAGCAAAAGAGAATATAAATTTTATTTTCCACAAACCGAGAGGAACTATTTATTAGTATAAAAGAAACAAGTTAGCATATATAAATATTTGTAAAATGAGAAAATAAGCATTTAAATTTCTTGGTACTTCGTATTTATCTCTCATCCCTTTCAGTTTTCTGAGGAATCCCTACACCGATTTCCACACTGGTTGGACTGGATTATATTCCTACCGACGATGTAACAGAATTCCTTTTTCCCCACATCCTTGCCAGCGTTGTGATCCCTAGATCTTTTTTTTTTTTTTTTTTTTAGACAGGGTCTTGCTTTGTAGTTCAGGCTGGCCCTGAGCTCACTATGTAGCCCAGGCAAGCCTGGAACTCAGCAACCCTCCTGCCTCTGCCTCCCGAGTGCTGGGATGACAGGCGTGAGCCACCACACCCGGCACTATGATGTGTGGTATTGATGGCTGGTGGGCATGAGTCTCCACACCCAGCATTCTATGTGGTTACCAGGATTGAACTCAGGACCTTGCGCTTGCGAGGCAGGCGCCGGAACCACTGAGCTAAATCTCTGGCCCTATCCCTATGTTTTTGATGATGATCATTCTTTCAGTGCAGTTTTAGTTTACATTTTCTGATGGGAACAATGCTGGGCATTTTTCATGTATTTACTGGCCATCTGTGCTTCTGAGAAGTGTCCATTTACTTCGGGTACCCATTTTTTTGTTCGGATCTTTTATTTGGGGATGTTCTAATTATTTTGAATTATTTATTCTTGATGTTAGTTCTCTCTCCAAGGAACCGCTGACAAGAATATTTTTGCTATTCCTGAGCTCAGCTATCTTTTCACTCTGCTGTTTCTTTGTTGTGTAGAAGTCGGTAAATTTGATAGGATCGATCCTATTTGTTGGCCGCCACCGGAGTTCTGCTCAGTAAGTCCTCCCTATGCCTATGTCTCCGTGTATCCATCTTATAGGTACAGCAAATGAAGCGTGTCTGTTTTAACATTTAGATCTGTGATCCGTTCTGATAGTAGGCTACTACAGGGTCCAGACTCAGTTTTCTGCATGAGGATATGCAATTTACCCAGCGCCATTTACAAAAGGGCTTGTCCTTCCCTCCAGTTTATGTTTTTGGCTTCTTTGTTAAAGATCAAATGCACGGGGTCTTCTTGCTACTTCCGTTCTGCTGCATGGACCCATAGCCTGTTTTTACCCCAGTACCAACTGGGTTTAATCCCTGTAGCTCTGCCTGCATTGGGATGCCACCTGCTCTGCTTGTGTTGACCAGGATTGCTTGTGCTATGCTGGTCTCGATGCCACATACAGTTTAGGACTGTTTTCTCTCCCTCTGTGAGGGGTGACCTTGATGCAGTGTCCTGACTGGGACTGTACTAAGTCTTTGTATCAGTTTTGGAAGAGAAGCCATTTTGCTTATGTTGGGTCTACCTATCCAGGAACAGGGGACTCTTTTTCCATGCTCTCATGCCCTCAGTTCCCTTTGTGAGTCTCAAGTAATTTTTTTGGTCTTTCGTTTTGTTTTTGTGAGACAGAGTCTCGCTTTACAGTTCAGGCTGGCCCTCACTATGTAGCCCAGGCAAGCCTGGAACTCAGCAATCCTCCTGCCTCTGTCTCCCGAATGTTGGGATGATAGGCACGAGCCACCCTGCCCAGCTCAAGTAATTTTTATCAAAGACACCTGCTGCTTCTGGTCTCATAAGAGCTTTTTGGCACCTTCTAGAGTCAAACAAAATACCTACAAATACAGGTGAAAATGAAAGCTCCGATTATTACAATTGCATTGAGAATTACTTTAAGAAAACCAACTTTTCCCTCTCTGTGGGACAGAAAGGAGGGAAGAAGGAGAAGCTCAGCCTAAAATAGTAGCCAGGAAAGCCCGCTGAGTCCGTGCCCCTCCTTACAGAAGAGCTGGGGCTGCAGGCCTCGGCAGGGACAGCCGGAAACTGGCTGGCACCTCTGGGAGGGGCCTGGGCCGCAGCTCGGGGGCGGGTCCCAGTGCCACCTTTCGCCGGACTTGAGCTGATGGCGGCGGAGAAGAGCAGCAGGAAGCCCTCCCCAGCAGCGGGGAGCAGGCAGGTTGCTAATACGACACCAGCTTTCAGAAGACACACGTGTCCTCAGCCCGCGTTTTTAAAAATTGATTTACATTTATTAAAAGTGTTCATTCCTTCCACAACGCTACTTCATTATGCAGATTTACTAGAATTATATTCTAGAAAACAAGATCCTGGCAATGTATTAGACTGGCACTATGAATTCAAGTGTTTGCCAATGGTTTATACTTCAATGGGCTATTCCAGCAAAAATTCAAATCTCTAAATTCCACAGAATGATAAGATATAAATGCAATGCTACATCATTCATATTATCTTTTTAGACCTTATAGCATTTTATGAATATTAAAATACATGTGGAAGTGAAAAGATTTTAGATTATAAAGCACAGAACCAATATAATAAATTACTACAACTGTGCCTATTATCACTCAGTTCTGGAACAAAAGATATTCATATGTGTACATATGAATACCTCATTCTCTCACAGACTTTTGCCGTATGTTTTCTAAATGTAATTATCCTTATTTTTCATACAGAACTTCAGGTAAATCACTGGTTTTCAAACTCTGTCACTATCCTTGAGAGGCTTGTCAAACCTGCCACCCTCCGGGTGGACACATCTGTATTACAATTAAAACGAGCTCAATTAGTTACAAATATTCCATGTATTATATATTTTAGGTGGGGCCTGAGACAGTCCCTCTTTGCTCAGTGCGGCCCAGGCAAGCCGGACACAGCCGGAGCCCGGCCAAGGGCGGACACCCCTGTGATGCGGAGGGTGATGAACTCTGCACGGATTCGAACCCCGCACCGCACGCCTGCCACCCCAGCACTCTGGGAGGCTGAGGCAGCACACTGCAAAGTCAAACCCAACCTGGATGGTAACAGGGACTCTGCGAGACCCTGTCTCAAAATAAAAATCAAGGGGCTGCAGATACAGCTCAGCAGGGGGAGCCCCAGGGCTCCGTGCTCAGTACCACACACGCACAATAAACCACACACGCACCAAAAGCCAGAGGTGAAAACGATGTAGCTACACGGAGAACATGAAATCGATCTGATATCGTATTATGCATGTTGTGTATTTGCCTGTACACATGTATTTACATGTGTCTGTGTGTGAGGAGGTGCATGTGCATTAGCGGATCGTGACAAAACACGCCCCTTAACTGTGGGTCACAGCAAGGGAGGTCTGCGAGCCCCGGGGGCGTTGGTGCGCTGAGCACGGGGTCTGGCGCGGCCCTCACGGGGCCGTCGCTGCGTGGCCCGAGCACGCGGCCCCCGCTCCTGCTGCCGGGAAATGGGAACCAAGTGGTAAATAACTCTGTCTGCCGCAGGCACAAAGGCAAGGGTGCCCGGACGCTCCCGGCGTAGTCCCGGCGCACAGCCAGCGCCGGAAGAACGGGTTCCCTGCCTCATGCGTTCAGGGTCGTGCGCCTCGCTGCGTCTGCAGCGCCCGGCGTGATCTTCAGCCCTCCGGCCTGAGTGAGGCCCGCGCCAGCAGTCCGGAGACGGAGCCCGGGAGGGAGGGCTCGCAGGAAGGGCCCAGGGCAGCTGCTGGCCCCGGCGCTCGGCCGGCCCGCGGTCTGGGGCCGTCAGAAGCCCGTGGCTCCCGCGCTGCCCTGAACTCTGAGGCTCACACCTGGATCGGCGCTTGACTGGGAGCCCCGCCCCCACGGGCCTGGCACCGTGCTGGGCACCAAAGCGCCGCAGGAGGCCCCGGGCCGGGGAGACACCGCGGAGAGCCGCGTTTTACCGCAGTCCTAGCAGCTGGTCCAGGATGGGCCCCGTCGGTTACCCCACAGTGCTGGCGGGGCTCACTTCCTGGCCGACAGCGGGCACTTCTACCGCAGGACATGCCCGAAGCTGCGGAGAAGCCACACAGGCAGCTCGAGGGCAGAAAGCTGAGCAGAACTTTTTGCTTTTTCTTGAACCGTGCCGATTACTGGGGCTATTTCTGCTATTCAAACTCAACACAGACCTGGGTATAAACAGACTCGCTTTCTCCTTATCCTGCTGGTCCTCTCTGGCTGCACCGGCCCATAGGGACGTGGGCTCTGGGGCTGAGTAACTGAATGCTAACTGAAGCTGGAAACATAGATTAAAATCGAATTTATGTGATTCTTTTTTTTCTAATTATATATTTAATCAGCTCCTTAAAGCTTTGTCCAAATATTTATCCTGGGTTGTATTTTGGAGGACAGATCGAAAGCCTCGTGGGGCTTGAAGCTGCCTCTGAGGCACTGGCCCAGCGGGTGGAGTGTGCCAGGGCTGGCAGCTCATGCTTTGCACGGCCTTTCCACCAACCTCCCCCCATGGCTACCTGGCTTCTCACGCTCGGACCCCTCGCCAAGAAGGCTAACCAAGAGGCTAGGCTTGTTTTGTCATATTACTGCGACACAGTAGTTTTTGAATTGGTACTTAAGCAACCTGTGTCTCCTTACCTACTACCCCAGGCTTCCTGGCTTAACACAGGAGAAACACGAACCTGCAGTCCGCTTCCTGAGCTCATGGCGGATGAGCAGGCCTGGCCCTCTTCTGGAGACGGTCGGAAGGGGCCGTGGTTTGTCACTTCCAGAATCTGGCGCCTGCCAGCATCCTACGGTGCATGGCCACATCCCTCCCACCTCTGCCTCCGTGGTGATGCTGCCTTCTCCCTGACTAGCTGGGCCGCGGCTCAGGATTCTTTTAAAAAAATCTTTTTATTTCATTTAAGTGGAAAGTTCTGTGATGTTAAGCCCATTCATAGTGTTGTACAATCACCATTTTTTCTTTACTCATAAATAAGACATCATGAGCGTCCACCTGCTTTATCAAACTGCAGCCTCCAGGCCACATTAGGAAACAGATTAGCACAGGAGGAATTACCTGGGAAGTTCTATAACCACATCACTTTAATTTTCTAAGTGTGTAATACAAAGGCCCTGAAAGACCTCATTCTCAGTGCCATTTAGAGCCCACCTTGGTATCCAGGTAAATCTTTATCTCAAGATCCTTAATCCCATCTGTGAGATCTTTTTGCCCTCCAGGATAACCTTTGAAATTCAGAGATTAGGACCCAATGCCTCTGGGGGTCGCAATTCAGCCCACTCCGATGGCCAGCAGCGTGGAGCCTGGCCCCGCCCTCATCCTGCTTCTGCGCAGACTGAGGCTTTAGAGCTTTTCCCCACACATAACGTAACAGCGACCCTCACCTCGGAGTGAGGAGGACCTGCCGTGTGTCCGGAGATCACGGCTGCACGTCTTTATCTAAGAGTTTCACGACACGTATCAGAATCGGGATTCCTGCCTCCCTAACTGAGGCCGTCTCGACAAAGGCACAGAACTCCAGGACATCCTGTACTGAGCAGTCTTGTGGCTGCCCCTTCGCCAGCTGGCTGTCACACTGACCCGGGCTCATTTTGCTTGAAGCAAACTCAGCTGCCTTATTATGGAGCCTATTTCCTCCTTTCAGGTACTTTTCAATGAATTCTTTATCCACGCTCATGAGCAGAGGTACTGAAAACATTCTAGTTTTTCTTCTTTTAAATTAGTGTTTTAATATATTTTCCAAGTGTTTTTCAAGCAAATAAAATAATTCCATGGTTACATGAAACATTAATACTTGTGTTCTTAAAGGGAAAAAAATGTACTTTTGTTCCAATGATGAAGGAAGGGGCTAATTACGTTGTCATAACAGAGTAGAATTTATGCTTAAATCACCAAATCTGGCTCTTTATGGGGAGTCACCGCTGTGCAGCGGCCAGCACGGCCTGTCTGGGGAGAAGCGGATTCATCTTTAGGGCTCCGGCCACTCGTTAAAACTGCAAATGCCTGACCTTGGGCTGCAGAGCCTTAAAAGTTTAAGGTTTCCTTAGTCAGGAATAAGTGCACTTGATTTTTGCTGAAAGTTGTAAAAGTCACAAAACTATTGTTCTATTAAGCAATTCATGTGGCTTTTAAACATAAGGGGTGTATTTTAAAAATTAAACGGGATTTTGTTTACTTGCCTTTTCTTCCCAAAGCCTGTAAATGGTATAATGAACAAAATTCAGCCAGCCAACAAAAATCAAATCCTTCTGTGATGAGACGCAAAAGTCCAGAATTGCCGCGCGCCCGGCATTTCTGCCATCTGGGGAACGACCCGCACCACACGGGGGAGGCTTCTCTCTTTCTTGTTTTAAACTCAGACTCGTTTCCGTAGCAGGTGACTCGGGCAAGTTGCCTCGTGGCCTACTTGTTTCTACGCAGCAAGGGCGAGCGCAGAGTCCGCCTGGGATCTCGCGAGAGTCACAGGGCTGGAGGAGGCGGGCTGAGGCCGGGCTGCTGGGAAGGGCGCTCTGGGTATTTGGGGAAGAAAGAACGACCCACGGTGGGTTCTGTTTCTTTTCTTTGTACTTTGTGGCCTGAGTTTGCTTTTTGAGGACCTGAAGCTTCTGCGCAGCGTTGGGAATGGGCCACAGAGGCTGAGACCCGCCCCCTCGCGCCTGGGGCGCGTCGCCGGGACGTGGTGCGGCCGGATCCCTCCGCGCCAGGGCCCTTTACACCGAGAAACCCCGGGCGCGCGCGGCCCCCCGGCAGGGAGCACACTGCAGTTTCAGCCGTCCTTCTGTATTTGGTGACTTGGGGGCATTTGTAGGACAAGTGCATTTGTATTCAGATAGTCTTGCTAAAGGGCTTTCTAAAAAAATAAATTTAGAGCTAGAACTCTAAATGACATCCATTACAGAGAGGGAGAAAGAAGAAAACACAGCTAAGTCACTCTTTTATATTCGCATTGCATCACTAGTTTCAGAAAGAAATGAGATGTCATCACAATATTTTTTAAGGTATGTCTTGGGGATAAATAATAAGAAACACACCAACTTTATAGATGAGGAACCTGACACACCAAAAAGTTAAGGATCGTTTCTTTGGTGTCCAAAAAAAGAAAGAATGGAATGACGGTAGATAAGATTTTTTGCAAATAAGCATTTCAGCCGTAAACTTCCCTTTTTATAAGGCATAAAGCACAGGTAAATGCCATCTTTTAGTCATGTGAGTTATCAGTCCCGCCTGCAATATATGGGTAGACAATTTCTCCCAAATACTACCTTATGAGGCAATGGTCTACTTCTCCAAATAAATATGGATCATAAATGCAAAAGCAAGTATGTTTGGAAAAATATAGACTGTCACCAACAGGTTCATGGTATAATTCTCATCGTGAAATACAAATGCCACAATAAACTTCCTAAAAACACAGCTTTTGAGGTATTTATGAAACACAGAAACTTGTAGAAATTTCTTACCTAAAAATGTCTAAACTGTACAATTAAACCCACGTGACTTAAAACATGGCCTCTGCTGCTTGTGATTGCATGAAGGATTAGACCTCGTAGTTGGAAATCAGTTCTTCCCTTTGGTAATGGGAATCTGCTGAATTCTACCCAGATCTTTCCTGTCAGCCTGCTAGATATTGGTCGTGGAGGTACTGAAACATTGAAAATGCCTGTTTATAAAAAAAGGCATTATCTGGTTTAAGCATATAGTGTTATTTTATACCATGTTTTATAGACAGGTAGAGAAGTATCTACAAGTCATGACACTAATTCACAAGATTACATCTGTATGTAATTGAAGACCTGCGAAACAGGTGAACATCATTCCTTCCTTTGTGATTTGTTCTGAGAACCTCCAGTGTCGGGTGTTATCCGAGGCGTTTTGGATGCATCAAGGAGCAAATCCATTTTCTGGGGTCTGTTTGTTTTCCCTGGTACAAGGGATGGGACTCCTGACTCCTCCTGCTAGGCAGGCGCAGAACCTCTGAGCTACACCCCAGGGTGCGAGGCACGCGACGGGCAGACGCCTCGCTCTGGTGGAGCTTGCTTTCCACGGGGATGGGAGGGATAGGACGCACACCGTGAACCTACCTCATAAAAGTCCGAACGGTAGGCTTGCAATTAGCAAAGCTGTGCAGGAAAGGAATAAAACAATTAGGCAGGGCCAGGGATTTAGCTCAGTGGTTCCAGCGTCTGCCTGAGAAGCACAAGGTCCCAAGTTCGATCCCAGTAACCACATACAACAATACCAGGTGTGGTGACTGACGCCCACCAGCAATCAGTAGCACATACCACATATCTTATGCCTGTCATCCCAGCACTCGGGAGGCAGAGGCAGCAGGATTGCTGAGTTCGAGGCTTGCCTGGGCTACATAGTGAGCTCAGGGCCAGCCTGAACTGCAAAGCGAGATCCTGTCTCCAAAAAAAAAAAAAAAAAAACCTAATTAAAAAAAAAGAATAAGGCAATGGAAGGAGACTGGGAGACCTAGGGAGGCCGGAGGAAGAGAAAGTAAAAGAATGAAGATGCCTTAGGCGCATGCACCAATCTCCCCCCCAAATGTAAACATGATGTATGCAAATGCCTGCTAATAAAATAAGAATGTAAACAAGCAAACAGAGAGCAGTGGGAGTTAAGCAAGGGGGGCACAGAGCCCACCCTTTGCACTGACGTCCTTGAAGGGCCCTGGCCGACGGGGTGGTGAGGAAAGCGGCACCCAGAGGACAGGCAGGCTTGGCACTACGGGCAGCGGGGGCTCCGCTGCGGCCCCGGGGAGCCTCTCCTTCCCGGACCTGAGTGAAAGCAGAGCCGGGGACGGAGGGCGGGGAGGCGCTTCCACGGAAGGGCGGCCAGAGCGGCCGAGCCGTGAGGAGAGGAGCGGGGTCCAGGCCCTGCAGCCCTCGGAGCTCCTGCCCGGTGCGCGCGTGGAGACGCACGGGCTGCGAAGGCCCGACACAGGCGCCCTTCCCGCCTCCGCCCGCAGCTGTGTGCGCGGTGCGGGTTAAAGCCCAGGCCGGTCCGGGCTGACTCGTCAGGCAGGAATCTTCATCTCCCTCTGCTGTCGGTTTCCGTATCTCTGCAGCCGGCGCTAACAGCGACGCCCCGCACGCCCGCGGCACAGGCCTGGGTGCACTGCGTCCTGGAAAGCGATCGGACAGCGTTTCGGTTCCTAAACCCCCTGTGCGGCACCGGCCGTGCGGGGCTGGGTCCTTCCCCTGAGAAGCCCCCCCGCGCTCAGACACTCGACCCCAAGATTAGCCCCCAAACCTCCAAACAACAACAAACTAGTACTTGTTTATGTTGGCTGATGACGAAATTCCGGTTTAGAGATCGGACTAAATGGAAAATTTCATTCACTTCACCGGATTCCACTCTCTGCAGTGCGGCTACTAGAGGAGAGCGCGTGGCCTACGCGGCTCCTGGACCCCGCGCCCCGGCCGGACGGCTGCCCAGCACCCACACACTCACGGTCGTGCACAGGCCTGCGCAGGCCTCTGGGCCCAACCGGTCCTTCCGAGCGCAGGGGAAAGGCCGGCGCAGCGTGGGAGGCCAAGCGCGGCCGCCATCACCCTCAGCTTTCCGGAGAACTTGGTTGCTCTCCAGAGCCAGGGCCTCTGCGGCACCGGTTCGTGATAAGCATGGCTCTCCTGAGGCACGGAGAAGAGGGTGATCGAATTCTGTGTGACTCAGGAGAAAATTTCGGCCTGTGGGATCGACAGCCCAGGCCTGAGGTGTGGAAGACATGTAGCTCTCGAGGTCTGCTCGGTTCAGCAAAGTGTCCCGATCAACATAAAGTCATTCCAGCTGTGCTGTCAGCAGACACACCTAGTTCCTTCACCGAGCACCAGCTCTGCGGGTTCACCGGGCGTCACGCCACGCGCTTCACACAAATCTATGCGACTTAATCAGAAAACAGCCCTATCATTGTCATTTCATGGTGGATGAAACGAAGGCTCAGAGGGGTCAAGTAACTTGACCAAGGTCTCATCAGTGATTCCGCCAGATCTGAAGTCAGGTCAAGCTGGCCCGAGGCGAAAGCTCTGGTCACTTCAGTCTGAAGCTTGTTACCGTCGGGCCCCTCCCCCAAAGGGCAGCCCCATGCTCGCCAGTGACAGCCCAGACCCCAGGAGCGGCCTCCAGAGCCAAAGCGCTCCGGGACAGACAGTGCTGGCCGCCGTCTCGCGGAGCGACACCGGCCTGCCTTCCTCCCGGGGTTCTCTCCTTGCCCGACAGCAGGGGCCACGTGGGAAAGGACCCCGGCCACTGGCAGCTGACGGGGCCCGGGACCCCCGGGCTGCTCACCGGAGCTTCCCAGCGGGCGCCTCTCCGCAGGGCGGGGGACGCCGGCCGGGCCGCGCGGCGGCTGCTCTGTCCCCACTGCGTCTCCCTCCGCTCCACCTTCCAAACCCCACGTCTTTCCCGTGCCCTGACTTTCTCACAAGCTTATTTCTCATTTGATGCAGTTTTAATGCATGAACTACGGCGCACAAACTCAACAGGCAACATTCCCTTCCGCTTTATAAACTTGTAAAATCAGAACTTTTCAAGGACGCGGAGGGCCCCATCGGGAAGTGCTGGTGAGCGGCTGCCCGTCTCCTGCGGCGAGTCGCAGCTGCCCCGATGTGACCCTGCGGAGCGCGGCTGCCCCGGGGCACTGCGGTTCCTGCCGCCCGGGCCGCGCTCGGTCCGGCGCTTGGGCAGAGGCTCCGCCTCACCGGGCCAGAGACTAGGGGTGCTAGGGGCCCTCTGCAGCACTAGCGAGCCACTGATTAAACAGCAAATAGAACACGTTACAAAGAAAGAAGGGGCTTCTATGTGTATGTAGCTAATTTTTACATGGAAAAAAATATATATGTACATAACACATATTTATGTATAAGAAATGTCAATTTTAAAAATTTTTTATTAGTGCCTAATAATTTTACAAAATACAGGGCTTCGCTGCATGTGTTTTGACTGTTGCCCTTCCTCTCCAGACCCCAGACTCTGGAGGTGGCCCTGCGTTGTCTTTTCTGGAAGCTCAGTCTCTCCCTCCCCCCACCTTCCTTTGTTCCTTCCCACAGCACTGTTGGGGCTCAGCTGTACAATCGCCCCTTGCTCGGTTTCCTGTAGCGTGTGTCCCCAAGGGCCCAGCTCAGAGACTATTTCCTGGACAGTCTATTCCACGTCTTTCAGTTAAGACAAAGAGAGAAACTCGGCAGAAAATCCCGAAGAGGAAAGGTTAGTACACAGCATTTCCAGGTCATCACAGGAACCCCTTACACTGGTTCTGATTCAAAAATATTCTGCAGCGATCCAGAACCTTCTGGGCATTGCTTGAAGCCCTGAAGATGTAAGCTTGAGTAAAACAATGCTTTGCCCTGAGGACTCACCGACACACAGTACAGTCGTTACAACAGACGAATTCACAGGGTCAAGCCCGACAGTAAACTGTGGACAGTAAACTGTGGAAAACAGAAAGGAACACTTGCTCTCCAACCAGGAGACACAAGTGGCCTCACCGGGGACTTTTGAGAGAAACCTCTGTAAGGCACAGGCCTCGCGAACGGTCCATTCTCTTGCTCCTCGGGCCGCTCACCCAGGCGCTCGGGCACAGCTCTCACCCCTTCCGTGTCCCGAGTCCGGTCTCCGCGCCGTGGCAGCCGCGCTCAGAGCGGCCCTCCCGCCGCCCTCCCCTCCTCCCGGCTCTTCCCCACCGCAGCGGGGCGCTCACGGAGCTAGGGGCTCCGCCGCTGCGAGGCTGCGCAGTGCTCTCGCCTCGCGCCGAAGGCAAGGACGGCACCCAGCTGGGGCCCAGCGTCCCCGCGGGCGGCTCCTGGCCCGGGCTCACCTTCCGGGCTGCGTCCGTCCGGAGCCTCCCGTCCGCCCTGGCGGCCCTCGGGCCTTGCTGTGCGTCCGCAGGTGTTTCCACCCGCGCTGGTGGCTCCTCCCCGGCTGCACCCGTCCCTCCCCGCCTTCCGGTGCGCTCAGCTGCGGCTCGCTCAGCAAGGTTCTCCGGCCCTCACCTCGCGGCACCTGGCTTCCCTGCGCCGTGATCGCCACCTGCCCTGGCGCGTCTCTGCGGCAGGGCGCAGGCTCCAGGAGCGCAGGGCGGGGCCTGAGTCCGCCCGGCCCCGGAGCACCGTCGTCCGAGAACAGAGCGCGTCCTCATGAAGCGTTTGTTGCTAAACTAACTTTTAAGTATTATGAAAGGAAGACAAGGGTGAAGCCCTTAGGCATGAACACTTGTTGAAAAGCATGGAGATCAAAGTATTTCTAATCTAACGTGACTAAAACTGAGAAGCCCTCCGTGGTGAGAGCCAGGAGCGCAAGATGGAAATCAGATATTTGCTGGTTAAGGGCTGACCTCCCGCCCCAAATTCTTATGCTGAAACCCCAACCCTCACACGCTCAGAATGTGACTGTGTTTGGAAACCGGCCCTCAGGACGGACTGAGTCCGGCGAGGCTGCTGAGATGCCCCCGTCCAGCCTGGTGGGCGTCTACGGTTCCCCTGGACGGAAACACGGCTGGGGCGCAGCGCCGGAGTCCGGTTCCCCAGACCGGTTCCGAAACAGAGAAGCTCGAACCGGGCCACGCGTGTTTCAGATAAGAACACTATTTAACATGGTCCTAACAAGTTGGCAGGATGAACTCAGAATCTATTTGGTTCTCTCCTAGCCTAATTACTAGCAGTTGTGGAAAATCAATCTTTTGAAAGCAGCGTGAATTCTTTCATATACTGAAGGAAAACCGCTCTCTCAAGTGCCTTGAGAAAAAATAAGATATTCTGGTGACTTAGGAGTGCACGGCTCCAATGAAGAAAGCCGGGAGCAGGTGCGGACCAGGGATTTTGACAAGGATTCTCTGACGGCATCTCGGCTGGGCTAGGCCTCCTCACGCCCCCCCGAGCCCGCTGCCCACCCGTGTCTGCGCCAGGACTCACATGCGATGCGCACGTAGGCCTTTCGGCTCTTTGTGGTGCCCGCTGAGCTCCAGGCCACACACTGGCACCAGTAGTCTTCAGGCCCGAAGAGTTCTTCCACTTGCTGGCGAGAAATCTCAATGCTCACTGCCCGGACAATGAGGCCTGGGGAGAGAGGAGAGCTCGGTCAAGGGGAGCTGTGCTAAGGGAGCCGAGCAGCGCTCTCCCCCAGCAGGTCTCGCCATGAGCTGGTTCAGCGCCCGGACACGGCCTTGCCCGTCCCGCCTGAGTTTTTTGCCGGCTGCATTACTTTAGCCGACAGCTTTTTCATAATCGTATTTGCAATTTCCAACCACGCGAGCTATCTCAAGATCAAAGGGGAGTGAGTATCACTTGGCAAAACAAAAGCTTTCTCCAAATAGCATTCTGGTAGTGAGTGACCTGCCCTCCACTTACACCCTTCTGTACATTCAAAGGGGAACTTTGATTTCACATCTTCTCTGGTTCTACCTCAATTATATGGGTTGAAGCTCAGATCCCAGCTGCTATACACAGCATTACCGCAGCTAAACATTCCCAACTCATCCCGGGAAATGAGAGAGAATAATCTAAATTTGTAATCTAAACCTGGAACTTGAACAATTAAAATTACTTTAACAGTTGTGGTTTAATCATAATAACATTATTTTCTTGAAAGAAATATGAGCTTTAATGAACAAACCTGTGGTATCCTATTTAAAGACTATATGGCTTTAAAGTTTTAACGTATGATATTCAGAGTCCAAATGTTTCTCTGTAATTGCAGTGTGACTAAAATCCTGTTAAATTGCCTCAAGCTGAAAAGCTGAAATAATTGGAATTTATTTCATAGCATTATGCAATCCTGAATAACCAAATCGAACTAAAACCTGGGTTTATCATCTGAGGGGAATTGAGCAAGGCTGTTTTGGAGATTTATTCTGCAGGATACCTCTGCGGTCTCAGAAAGAGGGATCATCGGGGAAGAATACTGAGAAATGCGAGTTCCTGTTCTGAAGACTCAGTGCTGCCATTTCTGGGGTGCTGTGTCCACGGCGAGAACGGGCAGGGCACCCGTTCAGAGAGAATTTACTTTGGGACAAGGATAAGAACAGAAAAAGACGTGATGAAATGCACTGCTTTGTTTCATGCATTCTTCATTCATTCGATAAATACTAAGCATTAATTATGCAAAAGATACCATACCAGGCACTTGTGAAATTCCAGTGAGCATGAGAGTCATCGTCAATGGCCTTATATTATTATGAAGAGAGCTCATGTTGACAGTGGTATCATTTATCACTGCACTGTTTCTGGGCTGGAGCCACCAAGGGTCTACCTGGGTAGTGCTTTTGTGCAAAGCCTTGGGCTCAACCCTCAGCACAGAAAATTAAAAAACCGTATTCAGTGTATGTGGATAGAAAGCAACAAGAAGAGAAAGCAAGTGTGAAGGCGCAGCGAGGTCAGCTCGGAAGTAAGACCGAGAATTCAGACTGAAGACACTGCAGAAAACGACCATGATGTCAGGTACGGAGTCCGGGGATGGACAGAGCAAGACACAAGCGAAGGCTGACTGTAGAGTCTGGACTCCAGCGGCCCAGAGTGTGGTCCCAGCACCGCCCTCGGCATCGCCCGGGGCTCCGCTGGGAATGCAGATTCTCAGCCCTCACTCCGCGCTCGCTAAACGGGAAAGTTGGAGGAAGGTACCCAGCCAACTGCGGCCCTTCAAGTACTTGTGTTCTAGGTGTGAGAATAAAATGTTTAAGGTTTTGGTTTCTTCCTGAGAGCAATGCGTTTCCATGAACTGTTTTAAGCAAGTAGAAGACATGAAGCGGGTATCATTCTATGGGAAAAGGGACAATATTTCCCATCAAAACCAATAACGCCATTCAGCTTTTAAAAATGATGGGGTTGGGCCGGAGGGTTAGCTCAGTGGTTCCGGCGCCTGCCTTGCAAGTGCAAGGTCCTGAGTTCAATCCCCGGTAACCACATACAATGCTGGGCGTGGAGACTCACGCCCACCAGCCATCAATACCACACACCACAGTGCCAGGCGTGGTGGCTCACGCCTGTCATCCCAGCACTCGGGAGGCAGAGGCAGGAGGATTGCTGAGTTCGAGGCTTGCCTGGGCTCCATAGTGAGCTCAGGGCCAGCCTGAACTACAAAGCGAGACCCTGTCTCAAAAAAAATAAATAAATAAAATAAATGATGGGGTTGTGTCATAAAGTCTACTTGATCCGCTAAAGACTCCATTGGATTGGATTTCAGGAAAGTGGGGTTTGTAATCCAAAAAGAGGACAAGATCCTACAGTCTAACTTTGTCATCACCAATTTCTTAAGTACGTGAGAAAATATTTTAAAATTTTGAAGATGTATAATTATTTTGTTATTTATATAATAATTTAGAAAGAATTTTCAAATGTATGGCATATTTCAATTTTTAGTCCCTTATGAAAAGGTTAGTAAATTATTTTATCCAATGACCCATTAATACAGTCATCTTAACAGAAAAATTTCCAAGGTGTGACCAAATATCACTGTTTTCCTTCTCTTTGTTAGTTCTTGCTCAGGTCTCCTATTTTTTTTTTCTTTTTTTTGAGACAGGGTCTCGCTTTGTAGTTCAGGCTGGCCCTGAGCTCACTATGGAGCCCAGGCAAGCCTCGACCTCAGCAATCCTCCTGCCTCTGCCTCCCGAGTGCTGGGATGACAGGCGTGAGCCACCACACCCAGCTAGTCTATTTTTATTGTAATTTCTTTCTCATTTCCTGTCCAGAAATTAGTGTCTATATGAAAATGGAGCACGCCCTCCTTTGGCAAAACCTACCTGTTCCTTTCCCTTTCCCCACCAGGTGGGTGGTATTTACTGCTTTGCTCCTTCTGCTCATGTAGTGTATGCATTCCTTCTTCAGGCAGAAATTCAGTTCGTGGAGACAAAACTCGCCCTTTAAAGTTGCCGCGGGTCCTTTACAGTCACCAAAGGGCTGATGAATGCAGTGTGTGTTTCCTTCAGGCTATAATGGCTCTTTCTCAAATGCACAACAGCAACAAATGGGCTCAGGATATTAAAAGCACGTACAAATATTTGGAGCCCTAAGATGATAACCTCAGATTTCATTCCTCTTTTACTTCAAGCAATTACAGGAAACCTAATTAAATGCTAGTCGAACTTTACTAGGTCCACTACATCCTGTCATCCAAAACACTCATAAATGTTTCTCCCGACCACAAACCTGAAGCCTTTTAAGAAGCCACAGCCCTGCCCTCCTGCTCCAGAGCTATTCATAGCATGAACTCCGAGCTGCGCGGCCCGGGCCCGCCATGGGCCTCGAGCGAGGCCCACACCGGCTTTTGCCTTCAGTTTCAGACGCCCCTTCAGGAGGACACAGGCTGATTACGCTTGTGCACACACAGCCCGAAGTTTACATCCCAGTGCTCGGACAACAACACAAGCAGAGGAAAGGCCCTCAGCGCGCAGGGTCTCACCACCTGCAGCTCAGAATGCTCTAGACCGAACCGCGTTCCGGCTCCGAACCCCGGGGGTGCGCCATCTTTTCTTGAGCATAGTTCATTACTTATGACATTTTGCTCATCAAACCATAGCCTGGTAGTTTGGGCGAAGGTAGGTAATATCTTTTCTCTTTGAAAGTAAAATTTCAAGTGCGCTTGAAGTCTTGAGATAGAAAAAACAGGCTTCCTTGAAATTTGAAATACCGTCAGCATTACTTCCAAGGAGAATTGCTTTGAAGAGCGCTCGGGAACTTGAAATTGGTTTCAGGTGATTTAAGGGTAGGGGAAATGGTTCAGTCTACAGGATTTACACAAATATAAACGTGTAGTTTCCATCACATCTGATAACATCAAAGATTTCCTATCACCATGTTTCCTTTAATGGTGGCATCTCAAAGATGCATGCTGTTTGAAGTGTGCAGTGATTTGCTTTTAAAATAGCACTCATTGTGGTCGGAAACTAGAATTCAGAAAGTAATTAGCATGTTACACAGAGATGCCTTATAATGAGTATGAGCACGTATTTGTTCACAGAGAGTTTCAAATGAACACAAAATCCAGATGCAAATACAGCCTTCTGACGGGACCTTTGTGAGGCCGCACATAAAGGTGGCAAAGCTCATAAATGATATTTATCTCTCATCTTCTGTGTAAGTTTAATTTCATAATAGTGGTCAGGTACCACCAATACTTTTTCTAGGATTATATTGTAAAGTGACCGCAAATGACGAATCCTACTATATCATTATTTTAAACAATATCCATCTTCCCACAGAAATCATAGCTGTAGTGATATCATCAAACAAGTACTTAGTAACTAAGCCCACTAATGTCAGAAATTATGCCAAGTTATAGAAATGCAAATATGGATCAGACAGTACCCAGATTTAAGCAGTTTGTTTGTTATGTAAAGGGATCTTATGTAATAAGTGATACTTAGACGTAGACACTATCTCAGAATAGTTCTGAATGCGGTCACCAGTCTGTCCTTTCGATGTTCCATAAACGTGTCACTAAAAGCTGGCCTGTATCAACCTGAGACTTAGGGGTCACGCGTTCCCGAGCCATACCCCGCCTGCTTCCTGGTGACCGCGTCTTTCCTCTGGCCCAGGGACGTGCAGAGACTCCTGCTGGGCGGCCCCGCCTCTTGGCTCTCTGCAGCACCGTCTCTACTGGGAGGAGAAGGCAGAGCTCGGCCCAATCTCATTACAGGACATGCCCAGTAGGCCGCTCGGGGGCGGGACAGGCCGAGAGCTGCAGGTAAAGATGTTCTGGAATATGTTACAGCGCCTGATTGAATTACTGTGGCTTCTTTCCTATGCTCTTATTCAGAGCTAATCCTGTTAGTCTTCAGTAATATGATCTAAAATATGAAACATATCAGTTCTAGATGGCTTAATGTAAATTAAATCAGAAAATACCCTGTCATTATTTAAAAGGATTGCATACCGTAAAAACTGATTATTAGTTTAGCAACCTATAACTTTCACTATAATAATCAAAACATGATAACTTGAAAGGTAGGATTTCCCAATCGAGTTGAGAAGTCGTGTTATAAAAAGTCACTTAGCAACCTTTAAACGACACCAGGAGAGGAAGACACTATAAACACACGACCATCAACTCCTCTCTGAGATGTTTTCTTTGAATTTTTAATGTAGTGTTTAATATATAAACAGACTAATTTAATGAAACTTATTTTGTGCAATTGGGAATTTAAAATTCTTGGCACTTTATCACAAGTATAAATTCATGAGAGTTACATTTACTATCTTTGTGATCAAGATAAACTTAAGAGAAACAACTTCCACAGATTGAATCCTAAAATCTAGAAAATCTGAATAGGACAATGAGTAAGAAAATTTAATCAATAATAAAAATCTACCTAAAAAAGCCTAAGGATCTAGTGGCTTTAATGTTGAATTCTACCAAACCTTTAAAAAAAGAGCTAGTCACAATCTTTCATATGCTTTTCCAAAAAACTGAAGAACAGGGTATTTTTTCATATTCATTTTATAAGACCAGCATTATCCTCATACCAAAAGGATCCCACAGGAGAGGAGTGCAGGCCAGTAACCCTGACAAAGACAGACCGTAAAAGTCTCCAATAAAATACAGGCAAAATGAATCCACAGCATGAAACTGGGATCAATCACCATGATCAGACAGGATTTATTTATTGTGTTAATGGAATAAAGAAGAAAACTATTATTTCAGCACATAAAAATATTCAGGGCCAGAGATTTAGCTCAGTGGTTCTGGTGCCTGCCTAGCAAGCCCAAGGTCCCTGGTTCTATCCCCAGTAACCACATACATCAATACTGGGTGTGGTGACTCCTGGTCACAAGCAATCAGTACCACACACCACAGTGCTGGGTGTGGTAACTCACACCTGTCATCCCAGCACTCAGGAGGCAGAGGCAGGAGGACTGCTGAGTTCCAGGCTTGCCTGGGCTACATAGTGAGCTCAGGGCCAGCCTGAACTACAAAGCGAGACCCTGTCTCAAAAAAAAAAAAAAAAAACTGCCAAACCTCAGCATCTTAAATATAAAAACTCAATTCTACACCTACCTTTAGGTGGAGGATGAATGACCTCAACATAATTTAGGCCATTTATTACAAACCCATCACTAGCACTGCAAACAGAAAGTCAAAGCTTTTCCTGTAAGATGTGTCCTGTACATGCACTGCCCAAGTGTATTCATTATGCAAAACGAGTGTGGACTAATTTTAAAAAGAAGAAGAAAAAAGCAACGCCAAGCACATCCGTTACTGTGCGTGTCTGCTTCTGTCTCCAGACTTGAGAACATCCACTCCCCTAGAGCAGAGCTCTGTCCGTCACGCCTCCTGCTATGTCCTCAGCACCAAAACTACAGTCTAGCAGCAGCTGCTTAATAAATATTTGCTGAGTAAATGAAAACATGTCTGAAATATGAATACTTTTATTGAACATAGTATTAGAAGTGTTAGAAAAATTATGCTAGAAAAAGAAACAAAGAACATGAAAACTGGAATGAAGAAAGGGACACTTCCGGGCTTGCAGACTATCTGGCCTTGTGTACAGGAAATTGCAACGATTCCACCGAAACTGCTCAAACTAGTAAATTCATTGAAGCTCCAGGACACAAATCCAATGTACAAGAATCAGCAGTGTTTCCATGAACTAAGGCAGGCAGCAGAAAAAAGACATCAAGAGAATAAGGCCATTTATCATAGCTACCAAAAGAAAAGAATATATAGGCTAATGATCTTTACAATAAAAATCATAAAATGGCCAGGGATTTAGCTCAGTGCTTTTGCTATCTTCCTGGCAAACACAAGGTCCGGAGTTTGATTCCCAGTACCACATACCACAGAGCTGGGCATGATGGCTCACACCTGTCATCCCAGCACTAAGGAGGCAGAGGCAGGAGGATTGCTGTGAGTTTGAGGCTAGTGTGGGATACAGAGTGAATTCAGGGCCAGCATGAACAAAGCAAGACCCTGTTTTGAAAAAATTTTTAAAAACCCATAAAAAAATCAATGAAAGGTATTTAAGATGATATAAAATCATGAGCCAGAATTGAGGGTTAAATTTAAAATACCTATATTGCTCAAAGTCAATATACAGATCCAACATGATCTCTATCAACATAGTAATAACGCTGTTCACAGAAATAGAAAACACAATCCTGAAATTCATATGGAATGAAAAAAGACTCCCAAACCTCATGAAATCTTTTTTTTAAAATTGATTTTATTGGTATATTTTATATACACATCATGATCACACTTGACATTGAGAATTTGTACCAGTAGATACAACTTAATTCTTATTTTTCCCATTTCCTTCCCATACAGTTCTCCTGCCTCCTTTACACATATGCTTTGCTTCCTTTTTCTACCTTAAATTTTTTCTTTCCCTTTTTTATTTACCCCTAGCTCCCCTTTCCCTTTGAGTATTTTCTATTTCAGAATATCTATCTTACATTTTAGGACTCATTTACATCTTGGGCTCCTCATACCAGAGAAAAGATATGGTATTTGCACATCTGTGACTTATTTATTTCAGTTGTAAGTCCCCAAGGTACATCCCTTTGAGTATAAATGACTCAAATTTATCATTCTTTATGGCAGAGTAACACTCCATTTTATTTTTTAAAAACCCACATCTTTATCCAGTCTCCAGTTGATGAGCATTTGGGTTGCTTCTAAGATTTAACAATCACAAATTGAGCTGCTATAAACATGGGTGAGCATGTCATGGTGATATGAATCTTTTAATTATTTGTGTATGTACGTAGCAGGGGACTAGCAGGGTCAAATGGGACCTCTAAACCTAGTTTTTTGAGGATCTCCACCCTGATCTCCACAGTGGTTGCACCAGTCTACATTCTCACCAGCAGTGGAGAAGGGTTTCTTTCTCCCTGCAGCCTTGCCAGCATTTGTTGTTGGCTGATTGCATGAAAGCAGCCATTCTTTGTGGAGTGAGATGGAATCTCAGTGTTGTTTTCAACTGCATCTCTCAAATGTCCAATGAACAGATACTTTTCAGAGTAAGAAGTAAAAGCAACTAAGAAGCATATGAAGAAATGCTAGATGCCATGAAATCTTAAGAAAAAAGAACAAATCTGAAGACATTATAGTGCCTGATTTCAAAATTTACTTCAAAGCTATCATAACCTAAATAGCAATGGTACTGACATAAAAACAGATGCATGAACCAATGCAAAAGAAAAAAAAGCCCAGAAATGAATTCGTAGTTTTTTAGTCAATTACTTTTTAACAAAGGTGTCAAAAACATACCATGAGAAATGAAAAAGCTCAATAAATAGTCCTAGAGAAACTGAATATGTAAACAAAAAATAAAAGTAGATGTTTGTCACACTACATAAAAATCATATACACATTCTAACTCGACATGGAAAGGCTTGCAACTGTAAAAATGTACAAATAAAATAAGGCAAATCCAAAAGTTGGTCTGACCATTGAATTTTTTTTTTTTTTTGAGACAGGGTCTTGCGTTGTAGTTCAGGCTGGCCCTGAGCTCACTATGGAGCCCAGGCAAGCCACCGCGAACTCAGCAATCCTCCTGCCTCTGCCTCCCGAGTGCTGGGATGACAGGCGTGAGCCACCACGCCCGGCACTGTGGTGTGTGGTATTGATGGCTGGTGGGGGTGAGTCTCCACGCCCAGCCTTGTATGTGGTTACCGGGATCAAACTCAGGACCTTGCACTTGCAAGGAGGTAGGCACTGGAACCACTGAGCTAAATCTCCAGTTCCTGACCGTTGATTTTTTAAAATACAATCCCCAAAACTCAAGCAATAAGAACAAAACAGGGAAATGAGATTACATCAAAGATAAAACCTTCTGCACAGCAAATAAAACAAGAGAGTGAGGAGACAACCTACAGAGTCAAGTAAAACATACAACTAATAAGGGATTGGCATCTAAAAGATATCAGGCACTCAAACATCTCCATCACAAGAAAATAACCTTATTAAAAAATGAGCAAATACTCTAAAAATCCATGTTGTACAAAAGACATACACATGGTCAAAAGTTCATGAAAAAATGTTCATGCTGATATATATAATTAAAAAGGTACATCACCTCATCCCTATCAGAATCACTTATCAAAAGGACAAAAGAAAACCAGATGGCACTGCGCACCTTTGACAGAAATGAAAATTACTGCAAGAACTACTGGGAAAGAATTACCCTGTGACCCAGCATCCCACTACTAGGAACATCCAAAAGAAATGAAATCAAAGTGTCAAAGAGATGTCTGCACTCCCACGTTCACTGCTGAGTTTATTCACCATAACCGAGATGTGAAATCAATCTGAATAACTATTAATGGGTGAATAGAAGAAGAGAATGTGAGATACAACACACATGTGCACACACACACACACACACACAGACAACCAAGAGAAATCTTGTCATCTGTCACACCATGGAGGAGATTGTGCTTCTAGGAAGTTCTAGGATAATAACAGGTCATGCAGTTTCCCCTGCTAAAACTTGAAATTGTAATTTTGAGATTTCCTCTAGTGACAGGCAGTTCTGACTCTGGAAACCACAATGCTATTGTCTTCTTTGTTTTACAGCAGTGCCAGCTCTCTGGGTTTTGCTGGAGAAGGAGAGCTCCTAGTTTTCATTCGACTTTCCGACTACCACGATGCTCAGTGTCGCGAGTCTGAAAGGTAAGCGGCCGGCGGACCGGCCGAGAAACTGTCCTCTAGTGAGAAGTGCCTTGAGCTGCCTAAAACCAGTTTGACCAGCGCTTAGGTCACTTAATCCTCCAGTAAAGCTGCACTAAGAAACTTCTGAAACCAAACTAGAACTTAAGATCCTTTCTCTAGTTAACCTCTGACTTGTGCGTCAGGGTGTTTTAGACTAAAGAAGCAATTTTACATAAAAAAAACTCAAAGGTAATTTAAGTTGGAGGGGTGCAAGGGGCATTTCATTAAACTGGCAAATACAGCATTCTTATAAATATTTCTTAAAGCATCAAATATCTGATAAGTATTTGCACGCAGACTCTCACACTTTTATTTGACAACATAGTTTTTACTAAGTCTTAACTACACTTCTTCACTTCCTGTTTCATGCATTTCATTAGTAATTTTAATGAAAGTTTTTAAAGATGCCTGCGGGACACAGTTTCTGGAAGCTTAGCCCACTCTAGTTCCGTGAGTCGCAGACCTCACTGGAACTCTGGCCCGGTCGTCTTTGCCGGGGCCGTGCTGTGCGCTGGGCCCCAGGCTTGCTGCAGACTGAACGCGGGCAGGGCTCAGCCCTCCTGAGGGCCGCACACCATCACAGAGCACTCCGGGGCCTCCGGTGAGCGAGGGGAGTTTGCTAGGTCCTGATGGAGATGAACCCCTCCTTCCTTCCGCGGTCGACTGAGAGAGAGAGAGAGATTAAAAATGATTGTCTGTGCAGACAGGCTCTGTCAGAAACCCTGCTATCGACCTGTCAGTACACTGATTGGCGAAAATAATTTGTCCAGCTAATGCACATTAAGTCTGTGGTTTGTACTGAGACAGCTATAGCCAAAAGGAAAGTGCTAAATCCCAGATATAAACACACTTAATTCTAACTCAAAAGAGCCAAGTTATCCACCACGTGGCTCAGTTAATCCGCGTAACAATCACAGGAGATCGGCAGTGCGGGGCCAAACGGAGGGTGGAACACAGGTCAGAACGGAAGCATGGCTCAGACACAAATCTGCGCTGAAATCTGCACTCAGACCTGCATTTAATATAATTTTAGAGATTTTTTTCACTACATTAGCCAAACTATCTCAAAAGAACATTTGAGTGTTCATAAATATCCTGGGGGTTTCTGTTTGATATATCCACTTGCAAGAAACTTAGAATACCCATCGGTATTTGGGAAGTGTTGATTGAAAATTCTGTCATTAAAAAGTGAATTAGCATCATGTTACTCAAGTTGACTAAACTGTCGGATCCTGCTGATAGCACAGACAGCCTGTCTCATCACGGCTTCCAACCCATTTTTGTTAAGTTTTTGGTACACCGATCTAGTCCGTCAAAATACTCAACAGTCTGGAAAATTCTGAAAACTCTGCAAAGAAGCCTATAATATAAAACATCTTTGGATGGAGAGATCAGGAGACACGCAGGGAAGAAGAACTCGGAGTGTCAGGGGAGAAGCGTGTGGTTTGGTCTGGGGAGAAGGTGGAGGCTGTAAACTGACAGGATGACCTTTGTAAAAGTGACAGGCGCTTTAGGGAGATTAATCTGTCTCTCCTCCTAAGTAAGGCTAGAGTGACTTGAAGAGAATTTTAATAGTTTTAATTTTAATTATTACTACAAAGTATTTCAAATCCATTTTTTATCAAGTCATGAATCTTAAGTGTTAAGGGCAGTATTTTGGGTGACCTTCTGAAAACAGGGTCTGACAACAGAATCTGGGTATGTGTAGCCAGAATAATAATCACTCGTCCTGTGGGGCTTTCCTTGCAGAGTTAGTCCACAGGATTTGAAAATGAGTATTCCCAGCATTCACCTCTGCATGGCTGTTGCCTACAAAAGCTTACACACTCCACGGGAGCCATTTACAAGTACCACATTTCATACTCCTAACGCAACTTTTCAAATCAAAATTTAAAGGTTTACATTTTAATAAATTCAACTCAGCCAGGACGTTACTACAACTGTCAGAAAGAAAAAAAAAAGTTCACCTAACAACAGCCACCTGGTGATTTATTTCAGTAAGAACATGAATTCCTGCCCTGTTTCCACGTTTGAATTCGGCAAGTCTTCAGCTCACCGCGCTGGTCTCCTAACTTGTACAATGTAGTTAAAATCTGATGCGAGCACCTGTAGATGCAAATGAGCTCTAGAAAGTGTGACAGCCTTTGTAGAATGGGAAATTTCCAAGGGAAATTTGGTGCGGGGATGTAATGAGGGGAAGGAATAAATAGGATTCTGAAAGAAAATAAAAGAGCATGTATATAGGGGGTGGGGAGGTGTGGGTGGATGGGGAGATGGCTAAAAATGAGAATTGACTGTGTCATGTATTGGTACAAATTCCCCAATGTTATGTGTGATTGTGAGTTGCATATAAATTGTACCAATAAGGAATTCAATTAAAAAAAATCTGTGCCGCCTTGCTGGGTTGTGAGGAAAGGAACAGAACGACAGCCACCAAGTTCCCTTAAATCTGTAGGACTTCTCCATAAACTGCAATTATTTTGTGAGTAATGCCACCATCTTTTCTCACAGTTACCACGTGACGTACCCGACGGACCCAGGAAGGAGCGCGGCGGGCGGCACTGAAGGGGGAGGGCGGCTGGCTCAGGAACCCCTGGGGGGCCGGGGGGCAGGTCTGGGTGGGCGCTTGGCCCAGGTAGTGAAACACAGCTAGCAGAGTTAGGCGACGAATCTGAGCACCGAAGACAAGGTCCGGAGACTTGGCCTGGGGTTCTCTGGTCTTGGCCAAGTTCCTGCGACCTGGCCACGCCCGGGTCTCTGCGGACAGAAGAGGGCGGCGCAGCGCGGGGCGCCTCGGCTGGCACGCCCAGGGACAGCCACGGTTCTGCCCTCGAGCCGTGCTGGATGAGAACGGAATTCAATTTCCCCAGAAGGTCAACAGTGAATCTAGACCCTGACTCGTGGAAAGAATTAAGTTTGTGAACCGAGGCGCCACTGTACTTGGTCTAGGGAAGAGCAGAAGCTCATTTCAGGGACCAAAATGTTGGTCTGGCCCCTCTGGAGTCTGTCTTTATATCTGTGCGTGCGTGCGTGTGTGCGTGTGTGCGTGCATGTGTGTGTGTGTGTGTGTGTGTAGCACAGGGCAGGCAAGGCGGGGAGGTTCATCACCGGGTGGAAAGTGCTACGCAGGTATTCCGACCGATCGGGACAGACTGAAGAAAACCAGCATTTAGACGAAGGCCTGACGCGGGTGGGCGCCTCGCGGCCGTTGGAATGGGGATTCGTGCGGGCCGTCTACGGCGGGGAACGGGCCTGTCACATGTTCCGCTAAGGCCTAGAAAACACCCCCCACAACTGCGTACGTGATAAATTCTCGTTGAATTAATGAAATAATACTTTCCATAAGACACGGCTGTATACATTTTTAAAGACATTATTATATGTAATTACATTTTAGAGGAAAGGTAATTTCTGTCTAGATAGCAGTTGTATCTTCTTTCCTAGCCAGAGAGATATAAACACAACTTAAACTTGTAACACGCTGGCTAAAGATGCAGAAAACAAATGGAATTATTATGTCTTTTAGAGTCTCCAAGAATACCTATAGTTACTATAGCAAAAACAGGTCAAAGAACCAATCAAATTACTGTTTATTTATTTATTTATTTTGCTTTTTGCTTTTTGAGACAGGGTCTCACTTTGTAGTTCAGGCTGGCCCTGAGCTCACTATGGTGCCCAGGCAAGCCGCCGCGAACTCAGCAATCTTCCTGCCTCTGCCTCCCGAGTGCTGGGATGACAGGCGTGAGCCACCACGTCCGGCATTGTGGTATGCGGCGTTGATTGTTGGTGGGCGTGTCTCCACGCCCAGCATTCTATGTGGTCACCGGGGATCGAACTGAGGACCTTGTGCTTGCGAGGCAGGTGCCTGAACCATTGAGCTAACCCTCCAGCCCAAATTACAGTTTATTTTTAAAAGAACAATAATATGGAAGAGTGTCTCACTTCTGTACAACAAGAAGGAAAAAATACAATTTGTGGAACTCCACATGGAGGAAAAGTTACATTCCATATCGTCACATCAACAGCATGCATGCTGGACTGCTGAGACGCTGGCGGGCAAGTCAAACTTTATAAGGGGATTTAGAAATAACTATGTGGTCTGATATTTCCGGAACATTTCTAAATATCCTCAGATCTTGCCTCAAATCATACCTTTAGTATTCCAGAGGAAGAGATAGACGATTTAATAAAACAATACAACCAGAGATAATGTAGTTTTAAGCTTTTATCTTTCATTTTTAATCAAGTATTTTTTTTTGCTTTCCTGTTGATTGTTACATATACTTAATTTTTATTTCTCCTATGCTTAGTTCTGTGTGTATTGCGACGCATAGGCCAGGTACCCCTTCTTTCCTCCCTGACAATAGGTTTAATGGACAGTAAGATTTTTGGGAAAGGATCTGATTAAAATTCTGATCCTTCTATGAAGTGAATGTACGACCTTGGAAATGTCACAGTCAGGGTCGGCGGAGGTTTTGGCATCTTGAACAGTCTCCGGGGCGACCGTTCCACCGCCCTTGGTCACCACCGTTTCTTGGTGACCCACACTCGGCTGTGGCCTCCCGACTCCAAGAGCGAAGACAGAGATCACACCCGCGCTTCACGCTTAGGAGTGTGGGGAGTGGCAGCACAACGTTCGCACCCAGCCCCGGCAGGAGAGGACTTCTGGGCCCAGAGGGGGCTCCGGGGCCCGGGAGCCACCGTCCTGCCTGCCCCAGAGGGAGAGGAGAGCTGGGCATGGTCCCGCAGTAGAAGTCCCGTTGTAGTACAACGGAAGTTACTTAAAGAGGAAAGATAAGGAACTGACTAAGGCATTGCAATGACATTGAAATATTTATAGTCATCACATCAAAATGTAGTTTGGACTACCGTTTTCTGTGGTAAGAAGTCTTTACTGAAAGGAAGAACTAGAACATTAGAATAAAAGGAAAAATCCTGATTTTTGCCTCTGAGGTGGCGACAGCCATCAGTAACCTTGGGTGGGACATTGAATTTCTCATTTCCTTAAACTTTAAACTGATTAAAAATAGCTTGTCTTTTCTCAGTATGCTTCACAGGCATACTGAGATCACAAGACACGTTAAAAGAAACTGCGTGTGCAGAGGGACTGTGCTGCGGCCTGCCAGCAACTTCCGCCCTCCCGGAACACAGCCCGGCCACCTTCGTAGTGTGTGGGCTTTCTGCTGTGACCACAGAGAGCCCACGCCGGTAGGAGGTCAGCGGAAGGCGTGAGGACCTTTCTTGGCCGAGGTTTTGGGGAGGCTAGGAGGCCCCCTGCTCTGTGTCCCCTTCCGCTGACGGTTGCAAAAGAAGATGAGCCCTGAGAGACCAGTAGAGCCAAAGCCTATCAGGAGTCTACGCTGGGGAGGCAGCGCCGCCCGGAGCCAGGGCGTCTGGCTGGGCCTGCCCCGCAAGCAGCTGCCCTCGCCCTGCCGCTCTGGCGCTGCGCCCAGCGCTGGCCGGTGTCCACACGTGACTGTGGCTTTGTGCGAAACAGACGCTCACAGGTTAGGCCTGTGGCAGGTTCTCAACAGATGCCCATCAGGTAAATGCATGAAGTAAACACTTATATAACACATGGCTTTTAAAAAAAAAATTATGTGTTTTGATGCACAGCTTCAAATGATCATTATTTTGTTATATAGAGAAGAATTTGTAATAATTCTGAGGGTTCTCAAATATCTAAATCTCCAATTGTAACATTATGCCCCAAATGTTATAAAATTCAGAGGTGCTTAGTATTATATAAGAAAGTATTATTTTCAACATGTTATGTTTACAGTATTTTTAAAACATTACTTCCAGGTCTGGAGATTTAGCTCAGTGGTTCTGGCACCTGTTTAGCAAGTACAAGGTCCCTGGTTTGATCCCAGGTAACCACATAAGACAATACTGGGCGTGGTGACTCATATCCACTGGCAATCAGTACCACATACCACAGTGCCGGGCATGGAGACTGATGCCTGTAATCCCAGCACTCGGGAGGCAGAGGCAGGAGGATTGCTGAGTTCCAGGCTTGCCTAGGCTACATGGTGAGCTCAGGGCCAGACTGGACTACAAAGCGAGACCCTGTCTCAAAAAAAAAAAAATTACTTCCTACATAAATGTTGAACAAATTGATGGGAATTAGTGGGTCATAGTTTACTAACCAGGATTACTTTTTCATTCAATCATGCTTTCATGTTGTTGCAAGAGATAAATGAATTTAAGCCTGAACCACACAAAAGTAATAACTAGATTCCAAATATTGTCAGCAACTTGTAAAATCTTCATGTCCATTCTCCTCGGGCATCACAAAGAGAAGGAGAAAGAGAAGCGATTGCTTCTCCGTGTGACTCCAGTTCCCTGAGACGTTAGGTGACTGCGTGACACCACTAGCTTCAGAAACAGGCTCAGTCCCGCGCATGTTCCAGTCTCCAGGCAAAGTGTGGCTCTCTGACCTTGAACTAGTCTCTCCGAAGGTTGCGTGCTCTCGCAGTCACACGTCTCCATGGGAACAACCTGACCTACTGTGCGCAACTGGTCATGACCAACAGACCCACCGTGATAACACGGCTGCGCAGTGACACCGAGCCAGTGAGGATCGTGGCGTGTTCACAACTCGCTGTGTTTGTAGTGAAGGGAAATTAGCGGGAGGGAAGACTCGGTGCAGGATCTGTGCGACCTGGGGACAGGAAGGCGGGGTTTCCACGCACACAAGACGCGTCCCTGGACAGGACGCGCTGGCACAGACACCGCTGTGCACTTTGACACGCACGGGTCTCCTCCAGTGCTCTCGTCGCCTCACAAGAGCGATGTACTTACTTATATCCTATTTGAGGCCTATTTAGCTGTATTTCTGTCAGAGCCCTCTTGGCTCTGCCTTGCTGAATAAATCTGTGGTTCATAAATGTCCCTGGAAATGTGTTGAAATAAATAATGAACAGCTGTGCTGAACCACACGTTCTCACTCACAGTGCCCTCAAAATAGTTTCAGTGAATAAATAAATAAATACAGATATAAATAAATATGTATGTATATGGAGAAGGAGGGACCATAATGGAGCGGTCATGTCGAGGGAGAGAGGTTTTTCGCTTTTGAGCAGCTACGCGATAGACCAAAGACGTTCTCCCGATCGTTCAGAGCCTTCCACGACAGGGAAGAGCAGCTGGGGGCGGCAGCGCCGTCTCCAGGGGTCCTCTGGGTCCCGGCTCCTGCCCACCAGGCGGCCCACGGAGGCGCCGGGCTGACGACGCGCGTGTCTTAGCCTGCAGCAGGGCGCTCCGGCGAGCGAGCAAACCGACAGCGCCGCCGAGGGAGCGCGGGGCCGGGACACCCAGGCGCGCTCGCCCGCAGAGTCCGAGCGGGGCTTCCGCGCGGTGCCTCTCGCCCTCCCCGCGCGATTCTCTAGCCCAGCCCGTGCACGAGTCCCGCGTCGCCGGGGCTGCAGTTTGCGGCGCGGACTCACGGCCCGGCCCGGCCCCGGAGCGTCAGCCCACCCCTCTCGGGCCTCCCGCCGCTCTGCGGGTTTTCGGCTGTTCTCAAGTCCATCCCGCGGCGGAAGCCTTCGCAACACTTGCAAGCATCGCGCTATTAAAAGTGAAGAGCGAGAGGGGTCCTAAGAAAAGAAATCACGACGGAGAATCGTACACCCCACGTGCTGCTGATAGAAAGCGCAACTCTTTAAAAATACAATGTGTACGCAAAGCAGGGAGAGCGGCACACCCGACGTCTAGCAGGTAAAGGGGCCACATAAAATCTTGCCAAAGGTTCGTGTTTTACATAAAGCTGCCGTTGGGACCTCACAAAAGCCATCTCTGCACCTTTTATTTCTGGTTCAGAGCAGTTACATGCTCTTTCTAATGATCTGGGCCTTCAGCACTGGCTAATGTCTCCCAGTCCCCAGCTTAGCACTCATGCAAAATTGAAGCACTTTGGAGGCAGTTTAGTAGCTGCAGATGAATCTCAATGTGCAGGAAAAGGCATAATGGTGTTTTGCACTGGCGAGGAGAAGCCGAGGAAATCAGGGGGAAAATCTATTGAACTTAAGCCATCTGGGAAGCTGCGATCGCGGCTGCATTAACAATGTGTTTACATTCCCATTGTGCTGCTGGGCCAAGCAAAAACTAAAAGTGTGCGCGTGTGTGAGCCTGTGTGTGCGTGGGTGCCTGTGCCCACGCATGTGTGTGCAAGCGCGCTCTGCGGCGCCGCGTCGGAGAACCGCGGCCCGAGGACTCTCGGGGCTCGGCCGGGACAGGCCCTCCACTGCCGGGCTGGCGGGACATGGCCGGCGAGGCTCCTCTCCGGTGTGCGGCTCGCAGCGCGGCCGGCAGACGGGGCTCAGGAGCCCAGGGGTGCTCTGGCCGCCTTCCAGACGCGGGGACGAGCGGGGACGCACGCCTGCTGCTTCAGGGGTCTCCGCTCCCGTGGGCGCCGCTCCCGCTGCTGCGCTTCCTAGGGCGCAGGGAGCGAGGCTGCCCTCGCCGCGAAAGACGCATCCGTCTGTCCACACCGCAGGCTCGCGCTCCCTTGCACGGATAAAAGGTCTTCGCGGAAGTCATCGACATTGCAAAACTAAAGGGGCCTCAGAGACGGGAGAGGGCTGGGGAGCAGCGGGGCGGCCAGCACAGTCCCGGGTGCGGTCTGCGCGCTCGGCCTGCTGCCTTAGCGCCATCGCCACGCCCGGAAATAGGGACCCGGACCAAAGAGGTGAAGCGAGGCGAAGGCTAAGGCCTCTGGGGGCGCCAGAGGCCTCGGCAGGGAGCGCGGCTCTGCTGGGTCCCGGGCTTCCGCCCAGCGGAACGGGGGATACAGGGAACCTGCTGTCCGAAGCCACCGAATCCGTGCCCGCGGGCGGGTATGGTAACCAGGGCACGCAGTGTCTGTGTGCCCCTCCGCCAGGCCAGAGTCAGGCAGAGAGCAGGCATGCGTGCGAGGGAACGCCGCCTGCCACGGGGTGTGCTCCGGTTCACACTGGCCCGCTTGCTGGGCATGGGGCGCCCGCGTCTTGGTCAGCAGCGTCGTTCCACACAGCGGGCCCAGGACCATCTCCGCTGCGGCCCGGGACCCAGGATGCCGCCGAGGGACAGGACGCCCCAGGGCTTTTCGGCTGACCTTGAACTCGCCCGAGCCGAGCCCCCCTTCCTCAGGAAGCTGCTCGCCCTCAGTCTTTGCAGTTAATGGACAGACCAGGGACAGAACGCTGCGGAAAGCGGGGCCTCTGCCCCGTGGCACTCTGCACCACAGAACCTCTGCTCAGGAAGAGGAAAGCCAAGCCCAAGGGGAAGCCTGGCTTCTCTTGCCTGCAGGCCGGAAGCAGTCGGCAGCCCTGCCTGCCTCCACGCGCGGCCCCACACCTCACGCCTCACGCCTGGGACGGCTTCTGTACCAGGGAACCGCGCGCGGCCCCACGCCACGCTGGGCAACAGTTTCCCTTCTGTCCTGGTTTTCAAGCCTGGTTCTATATTAACATGACCAGAAAACTTTCCGTAAAGCAAATGAACAAGTCAATAAAGGAAAAGCTACGCTCTGTGCCCCATCAAATCATTTTCTTTAGGGCTGGGCGGGACAGAGGTGTCTGTAGAAGGCACCGCAGGTGACGGCTGAGCGCAGTCGGTCGGCAGTTCCTGTCCGCAGAGCTCCTTGTTGCGCGTGCCTTTGTGTTCTGGGAAATTTCTCTCAGAACAGATTTTTATAATCAGGTTAAACCTCCGGTGACGTTAGGATGGTGTCCAAGACTTCTCTGGCCTGAATCGCTTCTTTGGTAGGCATGATACCTCCTGCATGCTGTGCTTACCGTTTTTGATAATGGGCTAAACGTAGCTCCCATGTGGTGCACGCCGGCTCCCTCCCTTCCAGCCGCTTCTCAGAGGATCTGGCAGGAGCAGATTTGCCATCAGGCGTCCCGGGAGGGGCCTGAGGACCTCTGAGCTGGCCTGGAGTCCTAGCAGGGAGCGCGGCTGCCCGTACACCTCCGCAGAGCTCTCTCTCTGGGGCGCGCCCTTTGTGACCCGGGTGCAGCCTCGGGGGGGTGGACTCAGAGCGCTGAGGACGGCAGGGGACCCCCGCGGCCAGACCGGCCGAACCAACCCTGTAGACCAACGGGCTGGCAGATGTCGCAGCCAGGTGCCCTCACATCTGGGGCCTGAGAACCCTGGGCTGAGGGCCGGCTCAGGGCTGAGGCTGCGCTGGGGAGAAAAACAGAGGGTCGGAGCTGGGCTAGGCCTCTTCGCTCACCTTTTAGCATCAGATGATTCACTGCTTACGCAATTTTGAAACTCAAGAAATTTTCTATTATGTCTTTAAGGCTGTCAAAAAGGTAAGTAGACCATAGAGCCAAAGGTGAAGGATTTTGAGCAGATTACTGAGAAACCAGTAGGTGCTACGATTTAGTGATACTTAAATTCAAATGGATGGGCAACAATATGTGACATCACGGAATATAAAAGAGAAACCTGGGTCATGATCTCAAAACTGCTATCCATGTTTTTTTTTTTTTTTTTTGAGACAGGGTCTCGCTTTGTAGTTCAGGCTGGCCCTCAGCTCACTATGGTGCCCAGGCAAGCCTGGAACTCAGCAATCCTCCTGCCTCTGCCTCCCAAGTGCTGGGATTACAGGCGTGAGCCGCCACACCCGGCAACACTGCTATCCATGTTTGTTTATATGTGAGAGATTTAGGTATCTAAAAGTTTATTTAAATTTGGGGAGAAATGCAGAGATCTTTAAGATGGTGGCTCTGTCTTGAAAGCTGAAATTGCTCCTGAAGACCTCCTCAAACATGACATCCGGTGTTCCGGACTAGAGTTCAAAATGCTGCCCAAAATGATCTTTCTTATGATAATAAAGAGCAAGAGATGCTCCATAAGCGCTAATATTTTATCCAAGGGTCAGAGTAAAGAAGATTCACTACATCATTAACAACTGTGCGACTGTCCCTTTGAAGTGGGCATTTCTGCACGCTCAGCCACGGCACATGCCTGGTTGCTGGGCACAGGGCAACATTGCCATAGCAACACAACTGCCAGTGCTGCTCTGAAATGCCGTTTGGGTAGCAAGTCATCCAGATGAAGAATGTCCTTGGATACCTGCTTCTTGCTGCGGCCTTTGTGGGGTCTGGGGCTGGCAGGACTTGTTTTTCTCGCTTTCTGAATTTGAGTGAAAATACACATACATATAATATGTACATACTCACATATCTACTTATATACATATTGTTCTTAATACTTTCTTTTAGCTGTGAAAAAAAGAGGAGTAATGTATTATAAATAACCTTTTCTTATGCTTTAATTGGAAAGGGATGATTCTTTTGTGTTCATCACATTAAAACTGTCACTATATATAATTTTAGAAAGTTTCTGTTTTCCCAACAGAGCACAATTTGCTAAAAATTGCACTGAAAGGTGTAAAATTTTCTTGCTTTTATTTTACAACCATGTTCTCAGTCAAGCCTATTCACTGCATGCTTTTAAAATTTTCTACACAGTATGTAATTCAAACATTAAAACTGTTCTCTATGAGCTATGTTGCATACCCTACAGGAATGGTGTAGTAAGAATATTTTGGCACATGTGTATGGTAAATATTAGCAAATGCTGGAATCAGTAAAAATGAAGAAACTGAAAAGTGAAGATTTCACAATATAATAAGTTGGAAGCAAAAAAAAAAATCGAAGTGTAGAACCTAAAACATTTCAAGAATTCAATTGCTAGTAAGTTAGGACAAGAATAGAAACGTATGAAGGAGTTTTATGTACAGCAGGTTAGCCCAAATCCAACAGCTAGCGGAAGTCCATCTCCACAACACAAAGGAAATGGAAGCAGGAACGGAATCCAAGCTCAAGGGCTCTGACCCACCTGTGTGGACAATACTGCAGCTGAGGTTGCACGGGCCACGTGGACTCAGGCGGTTAAAGACTTAGAGTCCACGCGAAACACAGATGAACCAACTGTGCACACCAACAATCAAAGAGTGAGCAACAGCATATAATTCAGATTAATTGATATTCTGTTCCGACTGGTAACTACTCTCCTGAGAAGTATCAGATGGGCTCAGTGAGAGGCTCCATGCAGTTCTCCACTTGTATTTACTCGGCCTGAGGCCAGCCTCATCCTGAAGGGAAAAGCTCTTAGTCTCTGCTACTGAAATAAGTTCTTCTGAGAAGGAAGTCAAGTAAATAATCGGCGTATATTCCAGTCATTCATCTCCATCGGCAGACAACTGTCTGAAGAGAAGCCTCCGTGCAGGCAAAGGCAGCACACCCGCCCACTTAAATAAGAAGTTACGGGGTGAAGCCACGCGGAGTCTCTGAATTGTATGTGCTGTTTACTAAAACCCAAAGTCCACACAGCTTCCTGGGGAAATGCTCACCCACCAATGAGAGCCAGCTCAAGACCATTAAGTTATGAGTAGGAGAAGTTACTTACATGTGTAAAATAACTGCTCACACAGGACTGACCTATCTTTGTGAATTCCTCAAATCATATAATCACAACATATTCCAAGTAAACACATCGGTACATATGACCAAATTTCAATTTCTCAAATTTAGTGGGACGAGTAGCGATAATCTTACAAAACAAACTTCCTCTGATCATTTCCTGGGCTTAATGCCTTGAAGTTTATAGTTCAGAAAAGATAAAGCTTTACAAAATACAAACCATAACACGTTATTGTATCTGAGTTGAAGAGATAAAGGTTTTATATATGATAAACAACTCATAAGTTTCATTATGCAGATTTATAAGCAATGATTTTGCTCCTCAGAATGTTTGAATATTTATGCTCTTACTGATGAACCTGATGGGGTTGTTATGGCTTGTGCCTCAGTGTCCCCCAAAGCCTCGTGTGGTCATACACTATTTTGGAGGTGCCTGCATCTAAAGTGCGAGAGTGACTGACGGTGCCATGTGAGGCTCCAGGGCACTAGGACCAGGGGTGTGAGCACGACCGGCCCCAAGGACCCTGAAGAGGATAAAAGGAGCAGGAGGTGGCTGCTAAGGTCTCTGGTGGCTCTCGTTGTCTTCTGCCCCCAGGAACCCTGGTCCCTCTGCCACACCGCCTCGGGGCCGCCAGTTACGGACTGAATAGCCCCATGAACTGTAGGTCAAATGAATCTTTCCCCCCTTTAACTTTGGCTGTGGGCATTTTGTCTTGGCAAGGAGAGAAAAGCAACTAACACAACAGATATTCAGTTAACATCTATGTGTATAAGCAGATAAGAGAAATAAGGATGTGTTTCCTCAAGACTTGAGGTTTTATAGAAAGATTCACCTATGGCGCTACATTTCAGCTATTTCTTTAGGAATTTGTATCTTAGTCTGTTGAAAAGACAGCTTTGTGTTGTCTGTGTCTCCTGTATGAGGATGAATTTGGCCTGTTTCATATTCTAAGTAACTATTTTGAGGATTAACTACTGTACTAACTACTGTTTTCTTATTATTTTGCTAGGAAGTTTTGACTTATTATCTTTCTTAAAAAAACAAAATGAAAGGATTTTGGCAGAGTGGAATGGGGAAAAGCTGGTGCCATGGGTAACTCGCCTGGTGCACATATACTGAACACTTATCAAGTATCCCGTGTGAAGGCGAGCACGGAGCTAGCACAGCCTCATGTGCTGATGCATGCCTGTAACCTCCACATTCCGGGAAGCTGAGGCAGGAAGACCCAGGTCCAAGACCAGCCTGAGCAGCACAGAGACTTGGTGAGACCTTGCTTCAGAATGAAAAGATCAAAAGAGGCTTGAGATATAGCTGAGAGAGAAGGCTCTGGGCTTCATGCCCTGTGTTAGAAAGGGGAAAAGGGGAAAAGAGAAAAAGGGGAAAGGAAGGGAAGGGAAGGGAAAAAAGAGAAAGAGAACAGGGGAGGGGAGGGGAGGGGAGAGAGGTGAAGG
>PVIC010004916.1:0-60135 GCA_004025085.1 Thryonomys swinderianus | reverse complement strand
GGTTGCACAAGTCTGCAATCCCACCAACAGTGGAGAAGGGTTCCTTTCTCCCCACAGCCACGCCAGCATTTATCATTGGTTGACTTTGTGATCGCAGCCATTCTTTGTGGAGTGAGGTGGAATCTCAATGTTGTTTTCATTTGCATCTCTCGAATGACCAGAGATGTTGAGCATTTCTTCATATGTTCCTTGGCTGCTTTGATTTCTGCCTCTGAGAACACTTCTCAATCTTCTCATAAGGAATGTCTCCTGTGACCCTAGTAAACACCTCCAACAGGAGAGGCTGGAGACACACCCTTTGTCTCTGAAGTCGTGGTCGCCTTCACGTGTCCTGACACTCGGTGGCAGTGGCCACATTTGCTGCAGGGACCATTGCCTGGCTCCAAAAGGGTGGAAGCACAGAGGGAAAGAGGCCTCGGGGGTCACTATCCCCGACCCACTGCACTTTCAGATTCCTCACTGTGGTATGAAGACTTACGTGCACATGGACGACTAAGTAACGCCCAGGGAACCAGCAGTCCACTGCAACTGGAGGCCACTGCACTTCATTTGATGGGACTTTTTCATATTTCTGTAGTGATGGTACTTTTCTCCCTGACGGTTTTTCTGCCAAAATACTTTCGTTAAGTTCTCGTATTAGGAAAAGCCCTTCACTGAAAAGGAGGAGGAGGAGTGGAAGGAGGAGGCACTACCAGGGAAGTGTTGGTTGTGAAATGTCCTACCAAACTGGGGCACTGTACCAGCACACTATAAGATGGCTTAGAGAAGATAAATACATTTTTTACAAAGTTCAAGATCTGGGCTCCAATTGCCATCTTTCCTCGGGGTATGCAGGGACCATAGCTTGCTGTGTGTGTTCCTGGCCCCTGTGGTTCTAGGGGAGACAGGAGCAACTTTCTGTTCTCTCTTCTTCTCGGGGTCCTCCCATCGGTTTCCCAACCTCCAGGCTGTCCTGAGGCCTCTGTTCCTTCCCACACGCTGCACCTCACAGTGACTGTGAGAGTTTCTGCATATGAATTTCAGAGGGCATTTTTGGCACATGAAGGGAGATAGTTTCCCTCCAGCTTCTTGTATTTCTGAGTTTTCATGAAGAAAGGAACTAATATCTCTCCCTTTCTCCTTCTTTCTCTCCCTCCATGCTTTCCTCTCTCCCTCTCTCTCTTCTCATTGGTACCTCGGCTACCATGATTGCTATGAGCCCGCCTTTTGTGACTCAGGTCTTTTGTCTCCTGCCAGCAACCTTATATGTATGGTAGAGACTGACTTGTCCCTTATGAGTGGGATAAAATCTCAGACCCCTCAGGGTTCTTAGGACAGACCCTTCCAAAGACAGGCAAATTCCTGGTGTCCTTGTGGAGGGGGACTCTCCTTCCAAACAACAACCATCTTCCATGTTACCCTCCCTGCCAGCCAAAGATGTCAACAGGAATGGTAAATACAGAATGCAATTATTGTTTCTGGTAAACTAGGCACATTTTATAAATTTTTGGTGAATACACTAAGAAAATTATTGGCATTTTGGTAAGTTATGTGCATTATACAATGCTTTTACTATGAAAACCTTAGTTACAGGGTGCTTTGGGAGGTTCAGAATTCATTGGGGTATTTCCATTATTTTTATGGGAAAAAGAGTCTTGACTTACAACCAACTTAATTTACAACAAGCCCTTAAGAATGAAATGATTAATTCAAGGGCCCACTGTAATAGGAAGTAGAAACATGGATCTTTCTCAGAGAGGAAGGCACCAGGAGATGGAGGGAGGGGGAAAGAAGGGAAGAAAAGAGAAAAGAAATTAAGATGTGTAATGTACACACACCCTCTCCCCAGGAGGAATGTAAATAGTGTGTACTGCAAACAGGTGCTAATAAAATAAAAAAGTAACACAAAGAAGGCTGAGGACTCAGCCTCAGATGCCCCAGCATTGAGAGTCTCTAGAAGTACAGGGAAAGAAGACCCAGGAGGAGAGGCTGGACGAACGGGAGTCCAGGAGCGTGGGGTATCCGGACAGCCCAGGGATGAAGATGGATTCCTAATGGAGAAACAACTGGGCCAAATACCGGGGTAGTTCATACAGGGACAGTGGACCACGGGCTAAACATAGTGACCTGGGGGCTGTCGGAGACTTTGACAGAAGCACTTTCACTGTGTGGTGATGTCAGCAACCCGATCAGAGGGACTGAACGTGCAAAGAGAGGCGGTAGGAAGCAAGGAGCCTCTTTGCCTTCTTCCACAGGCTTGGCTCTGTGCAAGGCCCCAGAGGACCAGGGTGCGAGTGAGCAGGGCAGAGCAAGGGGCAGTATAAGCAGACACCAGGTGCCCCAAGCAGGTGTCGTTTGCAGCTGTGGTGGGGAATACGTCTCAGAACACACTGGCTCTGCTCTGTCCCCCACACTGACTCTTCAAGGGTGAACCATCTCATCCTGAAGCAGGAGGATGATCTGTTGATTCCTAAGATGGACTTTTAAAGTAGTTACATTCCCCAACTTACAGCAGAAAGCTTTCTGGAAACAGACTGCAAACAAACCTTCTTTTGACACTTAACTAGGGCTGCTCTCCAGTGATCACTGTTTCTAGTTAGTCTTTAGAGTACTTAATACTCAGTCCTACCATGTAGCTTTGTGACGAGTATATTCTGCTTTTGAAGAAACTGAGGCTCAGAAGGTTCAAAGAGATGACTTCTCAGAGCTCTACACCCTCAAGCGAGGGCCCTGCCGGGCTGCTTGTGGGGACACCCGGCCTCACACACACACGAGCTTACCAGACAAGGGAAGCAACCTACAACAGCTTTACAAGGTTTTTTTTTGTTTTGTTTTGTTTTGTTTTTTTAAGTGGTCAAATAAAATTTTATTGAAGAATTTAAAAGGTACTCCTCTCAACGCAGTGGAGAACATGAAACTCTCAGCCATGCAAGTGACTTATTTTTAATTTAAACCATTTTTGTCAGTGTAGAAAAAAGATGGCTGAGCTGTAAAAACACACAGACACAGAGTGGGAATGCTAACTGAGCCCAGACTTTCCGGGAGCGGAGAGTTCTGTCATGAAAGAAGCTTTGTTGGGAAGACAAAGACCAAGTAAGGACTAAGAGTGGGGGAACCGCCCCGTGCTGAGCCCTCAGCGATCTCCCAGTTCTCAGAAATGGTCAGGGTGCTGCTGCCTTTCTCCAAATCAAGCTCACAGAAGGCCACTGGCACACAGGGCATCAGTCATTCCTTCTAGGACTGGGACAAGAGCCCTAGTGCGGTTGGTTTCCTTGCCTACCTACATGTCAGCTTCTAGCTAGAAAACTCGGTTCAACTCCATACAAAGTAACTGAGAGCCTCTGTGTCCTGGGGCTTCTCTGCAGCCCAAAGGAAACAGGAGGAGTAACTAAGTCCCTGAAGAAGCTGATGCTCTCCTCCCCAAAATGGGAAAAAGACAAGTGACGAGTTGATTGCAGGGCGCAGCAGGTACAGTCACTGCCACTGGAGAAGCAGGTTAGAATCGAAGTGTGGATGTTAGACTTTAAATAGTGAATGTTGCTGTTTGGAGCACATGAGTAAGATGGGCCATGTCAGACAGACATTTTCACCAGCAGAACAAACATAAGAGAGTTTTAAAAGACAAAATATTGGTGATATATGTACATTCTGTTTTAGTAAAAATAGATACTGAGTTTAGTGCAATCAAATGATATACACTTAAGAAGTGAAGGAATCCCAAAATCAGGGACAATCACCCATGTTTCCATTAGGGCATGGCCAGGACAAGGGCACTATGGCTTTCTCCACTCTTTGCTAAGCAGTGTGAAGGGTGTTATAAGATGGCAAGCAGACAGAGCCCAGGCTAGAGCTCAGGCCGCCATGTGGGGGCACTCTGCAGACTCCTGCCTCCAAGTGGAGGCTCTTATGCCAGGGCAAATTGGGAGACTCACAGCTACACGTCTCTTCTTCTAGTGCCAGATGGGAACAGAGGGCGCAACTTCTGCCTTACGACTGTTTGGAAAGGAGTCAACCTGGAGAATCAGCCTCCCTTTTGGAGGGATTATCTGGAAATCAAATCTTGATGGAAATATTGGGAAATGCACTTGATCAGAGTGTCAGTGAATAACACCCGATATAGCGCAAGAAAGCTCACAGGCATTGTGACCTCTGCCTGCTTTCGGTTTGTGTCAGTCACTTCGTATGTGTTCACCATTCTCGGAACATGAAGAATCTGACCTTAGAAAGCTGACGTAAGACTTATTTGACATTAACCTTCACAGCTGCCTAGCGGTGCTCAGGACATATCTGGTGTAGTGTTAGTTCTTTCACAGCCTGTTCCAGAAAGAACTCAGACTCTTCCACCTCCTTTAACCCCTTTCTTAATGTTGGGACTGCCCCTGTCCTGGGCTCTGATGAAAGAGAATTCACTGTTTTTTGACTAGATCTAACTCTCAAAGTAACACAAATCCTGTTAAAAGATGAAAAGTTTTAATTATTGGAAAGTTCTTTTCTGACAGTAGTTTGCCTATTTAACAAAGTCTGGTACTGTTCCAGTCTATGCTCTGGAGAGACATAAGTACTATTTCAATTGGTTGGTAATCATTCCAATATCACAACCTCCTTCTTCATCCTAAGCTTCTCCTCCAGTAGTTAATAGGTAGTGGACTCCAGCTGGTTAAGAAGATAGTAATATTTTATTGCATAGTAAGGTAACTACTAGGGTTTGGAAAAATATCCTTGAAAGGCCCAGGTCTTAATGGCTTGGGCATCAGCCTGCCCTCCTGGGACATGGGAAAACTTTAAGAGATGGACTTGGTGGGGGGCAAGTTAGACCACGGGGATCATACTCTTGAAGGGGATGGGAGAATCTCAACCACTTCTTCCTTCCTCCTTTTTTTCCTGGGTGCCAAGAAGGTAGCAGTTTTCTCTGGGACAAGCTCCTCCCATGATGTGCTATGTCACCTCTGCCCAAAGACAACCACACTCTGAAAATTCAGAAAGCATGAGGTAAATTAAACCTTTACAATTTGAGTATTCCAAGTGTTTTGTCATAGCAATAGAATGCTAACTAATATCACAACTATGGTTGAGGACAAATAATTGTATATTTCAAAATAACTGTAGAGGATTTTAAAGGTATGTGACACAAAGAAATAATGAATGTTTGAGGCAGTGGATATGGCCAGTTACCCTGACCTGATCATTGCATATTGATGCTGTATACATGTACTGAAATACACTGTAACATGCTCAATTTTGGGTCAATTAAAAACATTAAACTCAGTTTTCCTCAGTCTTCCCTCTCAGTGTTCGATGTGTAACAACTGCTCAGTATTGACTGAGATCTAGGCCTTCATTGACATTGACAGCTCAAGTCTAGTCCACTTTCACATCGCTTTGGAAAGTCACTGGTTTAGCATCCTCAGGATAGAACTCTCAATCTCCCCCAACCCTCCACACCTTCTTCTAATCTTGACATCTCAAAGTAAAATATATTTGACTTAGATAAACCTCAGTGGTAGAGTATTTGCCTCACACATGCGAGGCCTTGTTCTCAGTCACTAGCTCTACCAAACTAAATTTTAAAAGATAACAAAATGTCTCTATTTACACAGATGTGAGCAAAAACTTAAGAACCACTTTTTTTTTTTTTTGAGACAGGGTCTCGCTTTGTAGTTTAGGCTGGCTCTGAGCTCACTATGTAGTCCAGGCAAGCCTCGAACTCAGCAATCCTCCTGTCTCTGCCTCCCGAGTGCTGGGATTACAGGCGTGAGCCACCACACCCGGCGCTAAGAACCACTTTTGAATATCTCCTCTTCTATCCAGGGTGTCATTCATGAGGTCTCTACTCTCATCTCATACAGGTTCCTCCTTGTCTTTACAAATCTATTCTACTCTTTTCCCCCTCTATTTTCGTTCTTTAAAGAAGTCAAGATTTTTCCCAGTTCAGGGCCCTTGGATATGCTGCTGCCCTACTGGGAAGCCTCATGTGCATCTCTTTGTGAGTCTTTCTACTGAGTATGTCCCAGGTGAGGGGGCCTCCCAGAGAGGTCTGCACAGACCTGTCTGGACCACACAGCTCCACCCAGTTGTTGTCTATCATAGTTCTGTTCTCCATTTACCATTTAGACCTTTTCACTTTCAGATGTTATCTTAATTTGTTTCTATTGCCTGTTTCCCACTGTACTATATTTTATTTTATCGCATTATCTCTAATATGTACAACAGCTCAGTGTCTGATACACATGAAATAGATATTTGTTGAAAGAGTGAATAAACAAAGCTTTGTTTAAAGTAGTAGATGATTAAAATGTGAATTTCAGAGTTTTAAAACCTGTGGCTGGGCCGGAGGGTTAGCTCAGTGGTTCCGGCACCTGCCTCGCAAGCACAAGGACCTGAGTTCAATCCCCGCTAACCACATATAATGCTGGGCGTGGAGACACGCCCACCAACAATCAATACCGCATACCACAATGCTGGACGTGGTGGCTCACGCCTGTCATCCCAGCACTCAGGAGGCAGAGACGGGAGGATTGCTGAGTTCACGGCAGCTTGCCTGGGCACCATAGTGAGCTTAGGGCCAGCCTGAACTACAAAGTGAGGCCCTGTGTCCAAAAAAAAAAAAAAAAAAAACCTGTGGCTGAGGAGAAGTTCCCACATGTGGTCATAAATATGAAGAAGGACATCAAGTTACTGGTGGGAGGGGCTCCTGGTGCTGGAACTAAAAGGCCAGGTGATCATCACCATAGACCTCACTCGGAAGGATAATGCGTATTGTGGAGGGAAGGTCTTCGCATTTCCGTTCTTGCCATCATGCTTCAGTTTTTGGAGAAACCCTTCCCTGGAATAAAGTTCCTCTATAGATGACATACTCATAATGGAGGTTTGCTTCTGTAAATCTTACAGTCATTTCCACTTAGTAAGTTCATGGAGTTTGGGTTCCTGTAAACCCAGTGGCGGGCTGATATTAACAACTGGCTCCTCAGGAAAATGGGTCTGTTTCATGTTGTAAATGTCCCCACTGTGGTAGATGTCAAGCTACAAACCTGGCATCAGCTGAGTCACAAAATTCCTGAAATTTACAGCAGGTTGCTGTGAGTCTAGACGAGCTTCTGCCTACCTATGGCTGTGATTCATTCCCCATGTTCCCTCCCACTCACATCATAGCTCTGTTCTTTCCCAACTTCAGTTTTAAAATGTTGCCATCTTGTCGGACGTGGTGGCTCACGCCTGTCCCACACTCAGGAGACAGAGGCAGGAGGATTGCTGAGTTCGAGGCTTGCCTGAGATACATAGTGAACTCAGGGCCAGCTTGAACTACAAAGTGAAACCCTGTCTCGAAAAAAAAAAAATGCTGCCATCTTGCCACTGTTTGTCCTGCCTGATGTGTGTGGAAGATACCCTGAGGAGTCTTCTTGCTCTTTAGGGTCAGTAGATTTTCCATGAAATTACTGAAATGTCAGTGCTGGGACCCATAACCTGAAAACGCATCTTCTAACACCTAGAAGGGCCCTAGCGATTCTGTAATGATGATCTTAAAAATCACTTTTTTTTTTTTGAGACAGGGTCTCGCTTTGTAGTTCAGGCTGGCCCTGAGCTCACTATGGAGCCCAGGCAAGCCTGGAACTCAGCAATCCTCCTGCACCTGCCTCCTGAGTGCTGGGATTACAGGTGTGAGCCACCACGCCTGGCAAACAATGTCTGCTTTACATCATAAAGTTCTAGATGTTGAGAACTCTTAGATGTTACTAGCTAGGTAATTCTTCCCACATTTCCAGCCAATGCTGCTCAAATTCAGAGACATAGATGCTGGTGAATTCAGACTCCACGCATGGGTGGGCTGGAAAGACAGACTGTGCTACACCCCCCTGCACCCTCTTGAACCCTGCCCACCCACCCTACCCCCACACTGTATGCTTTCTGAACGTCTCTGGCCTAAGTAAGCTATACCAGTACACTTTCATCTGTAGTTAGGAGTTATTTTTAAATGTTCTCTATTTTTTTCTTCAAGCATTATCTATAAATCAAATTACAGAGAAATAAATTTGATTTTGAAATCATCTGGAGAATATTTCTCCTCTTTTTGTGGTGTCTTGGTGCGCTGCATTTGCAGACTTGAGAAAGGAAACGTAGAAGTACAACTGTGGTACACACACTCGGTGAAAAAGAGAAAAGAAACTCTGAACAGGCGAAGGAGGGTCAGCAGCATCACACCAGGAAAGATAAGTTCCAGTGATTTAAACTTGAAACGTAAGGAAAGATAGAATTACTACCTAGATTTTTGTTTGAAAAAGAAAAACTGGATAACGGGTTTGTGAAATAGGAAGAAAATGTTCAGAGTGGAAGGGGAACAGAGGAGGCAAGGGAAGCAAAGAAAGGTAAGAAAAATTTTGATGGTATAAAGGAAAAAAAGAAAAGGAAATAAAGCCTATGCATATGCGGGTGCGGATTGAAGGGAGGGCAGGGGAATGGGGGGAAAAACAAGAATCAAGATACATCATGCACAGATACAAACTCCCAGTGAGGAACGTGATCAGAATGTGCACCTAAAACGTACCAATAAATTCAGTAGAGAGAATGAAGAGCTGAGGCGTCACGCTCAGCACGAGGATGTCTGGCTTTTCGAGGAGCGATCACGCCCCGCCGGTCCTCGCACTGCAGATGCGTTAGTTCGTGCGCAGACCCCGCAGCGGCCCTGGGCCAGGGACCTTCTGGCCCACTGGGGGCCTGGCTGGCCTCAATCTCCCGTGGGCGCCTTGGGCTCCTCCACTCTGGGGCCCCTTGGGGATGATCTCCGCTTTGTGCTCAGATTCTCCTTTTGTCATTTGCTTGTATTTTCTATGCGCTGCCCAGTTATTTTCACTTTTCTTCCTCACTAGCTTCCTTTCCAGACGGGGACTCTGTCTTGGGCTTCCCGTGACCTGCGGTGCCTGAGAGCTGAGGCTCAGGTGTGGATAACAGGAAGGGAAATTGTTTCAGGAAACCGACGGAGGGAGACCGTTCCCACCGGGATGCTGAAGAGCAAGTGAAGAGACAGAAGGCGGCAGCGTTTGGACTGAAGACAGGCTCCAGGTCACCTGGCACCCGGTCGGCCTCACGGGGAAGAAGGGACCACAACTCCACGGCAGGCTGGTAGGGGACAGAGGTGAGGTCCACACAGGAGACGCCTGGCAGCAGGTGCCACTGGAGCAAGCCCAGGGATGCCAGGATCACTGACTGGTTATTCACAGGAGGCGGAGCTGTGCTCCCATTAAGTCGTGGGGATAGTAGCTTACAATAAGACCTAAACAAAAAGAAAAAAATTCTTAAATATAGAAAACAAAACAATACAAATAATCAGCAATGATTTTAGTTTTTTTTTTTTTTTTTTTTTTTTTTTTTGCGTTTTGAGACAGGGTCTCGCTTTGTAGTTCAGGCTGGCCCTGAGCTCACTATGGTGCCCAGGCAAGCCGCCGCGAATTCTGCAATCCTCCTGTCTCTGCCTCCCGAGTGCTGGGAATGATTTTAGTTTTTAAGCAACCACACACCCCTGGACAAATTAGAAACAATAGTTTGATTCTAAAGTTGTGGCAAAGACATCAATTGTTTTATTTTTTCTGTGTATTCTTATGTAAAGATTTCTAAATGATCTAGCTACGTATGTTTATAAATAACAAATTTTATACTGTTTCTTTAGTCAAGGATTCATGTGAGTAAAAGTTTGAAACAGTATAGTGTAAATCTATACATTCAGACTAAAAAACTAACTTCATGTGAATGCAACAAAAAATTAGTGTTGGGAGATAATGAAAATCTATCCTTACCTCACAGTAGAGTATAGAGGGAAACATCTAAAGGAAACTTCTGGAAGTTTTCTGGAAACATCTGATGTCTTCAGATGCTCACACGGCATTTAGTGTCAAAATGACTGGGAAAGATCAACACTTGGGAAGGAGAAAAAGCGCAATTCATCAGGAAGATAAAGTGTGAAGTGTCTGCCAATGCCTAGGCACCTTGGCATGTACTCTAGGGTGGGAATTTTCTGTCTGAGTGCCTGTGGTCAGACTGCGCCAAACTTGGCCACTAAATCTGGGCTACTCGAAGTGTTTTCCATACATTAACACAGAGAATCTAATAACCTTTCATGTCCTATGGTTAACTCCCAACAGACTGACCGAGTCTGATGAAATAACCACTGTGTTCCAGGCAAAGGAGAGTCGTCCTTGTCTTGTAGGAGTGAGGTCATTGGGCCTACCTCAACTTTATTTCAGGATAATAAAGTAAATCACAGATTGAATTCTAAAAACATTCTTGGTAATGATTCAGTTGTGGAAACTCATGCTGGGGTAGGTCTGAGTGGTAGAGGGATGTTACAACCACTTCTCAGAAGTAAAGAGGGGGAGGGGCCATGTACATGAACCTCAAATTAGAAACGCTAAGAATAAATATAATGCTCATGAATTTAATTGTGTTCACCAGAGTGAATCTCACCAAAGAAATGCCTGCTCTTCCAAAGCATGCTTGTGCTCTGATGGAGCATGGCTGTGGGGTTGTGTTATAAAAGGCATTCTTATAGTTTCTATTATTAAAGAGATTAACTACGTTTTAAATGAGGCAGAATACAGTTGTTTCCATGACATAGCTTGAAGATGTATTTCTCTGAAGCTCTATTATCTATTGCTAAAATAGGTGAGGCCAGCCTTGGTCACTTACAAAGGCCCAGAGCTCATGTTTCTGGACCCAAAGCCTCTGGCAGGGCCTCCAACTACATCCGGGAGCAGGAGGACAAATAGGCGCACAACGGAGCCCAGGCACAGGGGAAGAGCAGCCCCTCTCAAGGCTCCTCCTTCAGTTCCCAAGATTTAACCTACTCCTTCAAAAAAGGGCATCAGTCCTTCTTAGTAACCCAGTGTTCTTTCAGAGGCTCCTCCTCAAAACAATGGCACTTAAACCCCAAAGTGTCAGAGGGGACAGCCCTTTTCAGTTCACAGCTGTATTTCAGAAACTAATTCTGTCAAAGTCCTGTCACAGAGAGGCCCAGCCACCCTTACTGGTGTGACTGCTTTAGGCACTTTGCAAAGACCTATTCAAGTGATATCTACCTGGGAAGACCTGTGATGTGGGGAATAGCAAGAAGAACAAAAGTCTTATCTGAGTATAAAACCTTATAGTTCTTAATCCTGTGTGTTATGGTTTAGATAAAACATCACCCCTGAGGCCTCATGTGCTGGTACCAGTCAAGGCTTTTGGATGGTGGCCCCATTGTATGGGTGCTGGAGCTGGCTTGCTATTAGGAGGTGGTCACTAGGATGTGACCTGCAAGGGAGTGTCCCGTCCTGGGCCCTCCCTCCTCTCTGTTCCTGGTGCCATGGAACAAGTAGCCATATTCCCCAGGCCCCTTTCATGCCACTTGTGTCCTGCAGCCAGCTGTCTCTGGATGGAGACCACCATACACCATCAGCCAAAATATATGTCTTCTTTAAGTCATGGGCATCAGCTTGTGTCTCAGTGACAAAAAAGTGACTAAGATCCTACACCAGGGAGAAACTAATAACTATGTCAATTAGAAACTACAGGACTGGAAACTAGGAAATGCTAAAGCATCAGTTAGACCTTGTGTCCATATTACCTTCTAACGTCATTCACCAGAATAGAGTGATATGATCCAAGGTCAGTGGAATTAGGCCAGGGCTAAAGTCATTCGGGGACACCAGTGCTTCAGTCCTCTTAGAAATAAAATTGGAGGAAGAGAAAGAAGAAAAGAGTAGGTATAAATGATCTATAATCATCACAAAGTACAAACAATATCTTCCACTTTCTGCATTTCTGCAATTTTTCATTGTGCAGAGTGAAAACCCCAAGTGATATGAAGTATTGAAAGATATCAAGCTTCATGAAAACAACCTAAAAGAGTGTGTTATACTACTTTAAACTTTGAAAAGAACAGAAGAAAAAACCCGGCACTGTCACTTAATTTGCAATGAGGTTGATTCAGAAACTTTAAAGCCAAAGCCTCTGCCAACTCTTTGACTTGGCATAAAGCAAGGACCTATGCAAAGTGGGTCACACTAAATACTAACAAGCACTTGGTTCTGTGAGAGATCTTCTCTAAAAATAAAAAAGCTTTTTTATTTCTCTTTTCTTCACTACTACAAACCATTATAAAAGTTAAAGAAAATTGTTAGAATATAACAATGCATCAAAATTCAAAAGATTGTTTAGAGTTGAATTATCAAAAAATCATCTTGTATAATACAGTAATCTGAGGCTAAGGAAAAAATAAAAAGCAAATGTTAATAAATTGCGTCCCTTCAAAATGCATTTGATTGATCTATGCTCAATGAAAGTATTTAAATCATTAATTGTAATGAAAAGAAAGCCCTGATCTAGAGGATGTGGGTTTTTTTGTAGAACATGATGTTTTCTACTAATTATTTTGTTTATCCTCAACATACCCAAACACCATGAGTGTGTGAATAATAGAAATGTTTTGTTTTACAAATGAGGAAGTTAGAAGACATAACAAAATGACCAAGGTCCAGCCAGCTTCACTTGACCTTCCTTCAGCAAGGACATCCCACAGTAACAGGGCCTGTGACTTCACGGAACATGTCTTCTGCCAAAGGATGTTGCAGCAATACATCCTGCTGCTCCTCCCAGCCTTGGAATGGTTTCTTTTTTTTCCCTCCCCATGTGCCAGTTTTTCCCCTCTTCCCACTTGTAATTTGTACATAGAGAAAATGATCATTGCTTTGTGGAATCCCATGACCCTGCAAAATAAGACCAGCATTGGCCCGGAAGGAATGACAGTCTTTGCACATATACCACAGGGTTGACATCTAACTAGTTATATTTAATTAAATCAGACTTTTCCACAGAAACCCTAGAATGTCTAAGATTGAATCCCAGTTGGGAGATGCTTGGGCAATCTTAGCAGGAAAACCAAGAGTTAGATATTCTATTTCTTTGTTTTTTTGACAAAGACATTGGGCAAGCAATTTTTGGAGAAAAAAATAGTATCAGGCAGCAATCATTTCAGACATTTTAATTTGTGACCAAAAATGAAAAAGAAATCCTTTCAGCATTTAAAATAGCAAAAGCTGCACTTTCTTCCACAGGAACACAGCGGCACATTTCAGTGTGTACGTCTTGTGACAGGGACACAGCAGCTGAAGTCTGAGGACACTGCCCACCTGGCGTCCATGCTGGGAGAGTGGAGAAGAGCAACAGGGGGTCTGCTTCAGGCTCTCCCGCCAGTTCCTCCTTCTTCAGACCCTCAAAAATACTCTTAGACAGGGCCGGAGATTTAGCTTAATGGTTCCAGCGACTGCCTTGCAAGTGCAAGGCCCTGAGTTTGATCCGGGTAACCATATACAATGCTGGGCATAGTGACTCACGCCCACCAGCAATCAATACCACATACCACAGTGCTGGGCATGGTGGCTCACTCCTGTAATCCCAGCACTCGGGAGGCAGAGGCAGGAGGATTGCTGAGTTCGAGGCTTGCCTGGGCTACATAGTGAGCTCAGAGCTAGCCTGAACTACAAAGCGAGACCCTGTCTCAAAAAAAAAAAAAAAAAAAAAGAAAGAAAAAACTCTTAGACAGCAGTCAAGTTGTGATGCCCATATTCGCCAATTAAAAACAAAGAATTCCGGAGGCATCTGTCTAGACAGTTTAGCCCAGAAAAATAAATCTTGAGTAACTGTATTGTGGGCATCATAGGCAAAGTGGTGGATGACATTTGGGATTTTTATTCAAATGTGGTCACATCTTATCAACTTGAGTATATGTGTCTGTCTATCAGCAGTATATCTGTATGTATACACCTTTTGTTGAGATGAGCCTCATTTGAATTAACACAGAGTGTCTTCCAATAATTAAATCAATGATTATGCCGATTACAATCCCCTCCATTCTATTTCACACCTTAAATACTTCTTAGTTTTTCCTCTCCTTGGGTAAAATGAATATGCTTGGTAGATTTAAATATTCTCTTTATGACCTTCAAGGAGAGTCAAGAAGGAAATTTGCTTATAGCTATCAGTACAAAGTCATATTAATTAAAACAAAAAATATATACATGACGTTGGGAGGAAGAGAAAAATGAATGCATTTGTCATAGATGGATTGGTGAATACCAAAAGCCTGTATGTCAAAGGCCTGGTCCCCAGCATATGGTGCATTGGTAGGGCTTTTAAAAGGTGGGACCTACTAAAGATGAGATCAGAGGACAAGTCCTAGAAAGGGCCTGAGGACCCTGGCCACTTTCTGTCACCTTCTCCATGCTTCCTATCCACTGTGAGGAAAGAGGCTTCTTCTGCTGTGCATTCCCACTGTGACCCTCAATCACCAAAGACCCAGAAGCAATGAGGAGCCAGCTTTGTATTGAACCTTCAGAACTGTGAGCCAAAATCTTCCTTTGCTCATTTCAAGATGATTATTTCATGTATTTATTCATAGAGGCAGAAAGCTAACATAGCATTATTACAGAGCTTAGAAGAATAATTACACATAGTTAAACAAAAAGCAACATATTGGGCTATGGATTTAGTTCAGTGTTCTTGTTTGCCTTGTAAACACAAGTCCCAAATTTGATCCCCAGTACCACATACTACAATGCTGAGTGTAGTGGCTCATGCCTGCAATCCCAATAAACAGTATTGTAAACCACATTGCTGGCTGTGGTGGCTCACACCTGTAATCCCAGTACTCAGGAGGCTAAGGCAGGAGGATTGCTGTGAGTTCAAGGATAGCCTGGGCTACATGGTGAGCTCGAGGCCCAGCCTGAAGTATAAAGTTAGACTGTCTCCAAAAAAAAAAAGCAACATATTTAAAAATTCAAGATATATTTTTTTAATTACTTGAAAACAACTAAAATTTAATCCCTGTCTTACACTATATAAGAAAAGACTTGATTAAGTATATGCTTCAATGTGAAAGGTAAATTACTGAGAAAAATTTAGGAGTATCTTTTTATGCTCTGGCAGTGGAGAAAGATTTCCTAACAAAATTTCTCTCAGCTCAAACTCAAAAGTTAGAAATTAAGTCTTATTGTATCAAATGATATTTCTCCAGACAAAAACAACAAAGCACCAGTGGACCAACTACATAATTGGAATGATGATTAGGGGCCTCTAACTACAATGTGCAGCTGGTTTCTACAGTCAACAGTAAAAAAGAAGAAAGCAACAGAAAAAGAGGACAAGATCACACACACAAAAATCTTCCTTAGAAGGGGAAGTCCAAATGGCCAAAAAATAGAGATGTTCAACATTACTAACAGTGAGAAGTAACCATTAAAAGTCAGATTCCACTGTTCAGATATCAGCACATCAAAATCACAGAGACTCATAAAACAATATTGCTGTAGATATATATAAGCAGGGACATTTGGAGCATTTTAGGATGAGCATAAAAATCTGTGCTACATGAAAGCCTATGAGTTAGGACCCATGTGTTTATTTTCTAGTTGATTTCTCACCACGCCCAGGAGGGAAGTGAAAGAGTGGGTGGTCACAGCACTTTTTGTGTCACTAGGAGCTGAGTCCTCTCCGGGGTCTCTTGCTAGTGAACAGAGGAGAATGTGCGATGTGGACTCATGACACAGAGTTCTGTGAGAGACTGGAGATGCTGACCAATGGGGACGTGCTGAAAGCACAGGGTGACTGAAGAAGACACCTGAAATTTCAACTTGAACAGGTCAAGCAGTACCAGTGCTTGTGTGTTAAATCCAGTAGGCACAGGGAACAGTGGCAAGGGAAGGACCAGAGGTGTGGGAGGCTACAGTGTGAGGGGAAGAAAGGATGTAGAGAGGGAGCCACCCCAGGCTGATGTGCCACCAAAGGACAACGACAACTGTAAACCTTGAGAAGAGGTAATGGGAAGATTGTCAGTAAGTGAGAACTCAATTGCAATTGCTTATGGAAGTCTCCCTGCATTTATCCTGAGACCCCAGTAGCTTGCCCAGCCCTGGGGACCTCTGGTTTCAGCCCTCTTAGATCCATGTCCACTCTTGGGACACTTCACAGGTCTCTTGCCTGAAACTCTCCATCCAGCCTTCTTTCCACAGAAGGCTACTTCTCCCGTGGTCTTGCTGAAGTGTTACTTCTCATGGATGTGACGTTATTGTGTTTTCTGCCACACTGATAACAGTACCACTGACTGGGTAAGTTTAACAAATGCAAGGTTACTTTGGCTGCAGGCTTGGGGGGTGCATCCTCAAGAAGATGTGACTGTTGGCGACCTTCCTTTTGGGGGTGTCCTGAAGTGGTTCATGGCAGCACTGACAGGAGACAGGAGCACAGGTATGTGTGCCTTTTCCACCCCCGTGCAAAGCCAGCAGTGTCCAGTGACAGGGGCTCCACCCCAAGGGCCTCACCATAATCACTCCCCTCTGGTTCCCTTGTGTCCCCCACAGTGGGCACTGGAGTGGAGAAGCTGATTCACACTGAGAAGATTACACGTCTCTCTGGAAAGAGTCTCCTTCCACTGCTCTTTGGTTCCCTGTTTACACAGGAACCGCTGCAGGGAGGAGTGGCCCTGGGTCTGGCCTGCTCCTTCCTGTGCTACACCCAACAGCCATCAAGCGCTCGCAGCCTTTAAGATGAGAATGAATGAACCATACGCACAGAAGTTCATTGTTTTCAGGATATGCGGACTCCTTTTTTGAAGCTAATTTAAAGGCTCTTTTAAAAGAGATTCTTGTTTTTCAGTGTTCTTGTGCTGAGCCTGAGTGTAGGTCCCGGCTCACACCAGGCAAGCCCTCTTCACGGAGCTACTACCCAGCCCTTGAGGGAGCTCTGACAGCATCATCTTCCTGCCACTTAATATCTTAAAAGAAAAGATTTTTATCTACAAATTTTAGAAAATATTCACTTTTCACACTGAAATGACTAGTTTTGTCTTCTAAATACAGAGTTTATGTACATTGACATTGTCTTAGTTCAGTTTGTGTTGCTATAACAAAATTCCTGGTGCTGGATGAGGAAACAAGAAAAGAGTTTTATTTGGCTAATGGGTCTGTGAGAAGCCTGCCACCCTCTCTCTGGCTGTGGCCCATGTGCTGGTGAAGGAAATGAAAATGGCCATAAGCAAGAAACTTCAGGAAGCACAGACCAGAAAGGGCCCAGGTCACTCACTGCTTCTTGGTTTTGGTTTTTTTTTTTTTTTTTTTTTGCTTTTTGAGACAGGGTCTCGCTTTGTAGTTCAGGCTGGCCCTGAGCTCACTATGGTGCCCAGGCAAGCCAACGCGAACTCAGCAATCCTCCTGTCCCTGCCTCCCGAGTGCTGGGATTACAGGCGTGAGCCACCACGTCCAGCATTGTAGTATGTGGTGTTGATTGTTGGTGGGCGTGTCTCCATGCCCAGCATTATATGTGGTTACCAGGGATCGAACTCAGGACCTTGCGCTTGCAGGGCAGGTGCCGGAACCACTGAGCTAACCCTCCTGCCCGGTTTTGGTTTGTTTTTGAACTGGGAATTGAACTCAAGGTTTTCCCACTAAGATCCATCCCAAGTCCTGCTTATTTTTTACTATTTATTTATTTTTGAGACAGGGTCTTGCTTTATAGTTCAGGTTGGTCCTGAGCTCACTATGTAGCCCAGGTAAGACTCAAACTCAGCAATCCTCCTGTCTCTGTCTCCTGAAGGCTGAAATTACAGGTGTGAGCCACCATGCCTGGCACTGTGGTTTGTGGTACTGATTGCTGGGGGGCATAAGTCACTTTGCCTGGTATTGTTGTATGTGGCTCCCAGGATCAAACTCAGGACCTTGCGCTTACCAGGCAGGTGCTGGAACCACTGAGCTAAATCTCAGGCCCTGCACACTTATTCTTGAGAACAAAATAAAAGTGAGCCGATGCAGCACCAATGGATAATACCAACAGATGATGATAGTTGTGGTGAAGATGGTGATAGTGATGACAGTGATGCTGGTGGTCTGACAATGATTGTGATTGTGAAGATTAATGTCATTAAATCAACTTGACTGGACTATGGGAAGCCCAGATGACTAGTAAAACTACTTAGATGTCTCCAAGGGTATTTTCAGAAGAGGGCAGCATTTGGGCCAGTTGACTAAGCAAAGAAAATAACCTTCAGTAACATGGATTCACAGAGCAAAGTGCAGAGGAAGGCATGTTTCTCTTTGCTGGGACCCAGGATACTTGTCTTCTTCTGATGGAGGGGATTGTTAACCCAACACTGAGTTGACTTAGTGTGTGAGGAGGATCTCCCTCCAGCAAAAGACAAACATATGTGAACAGGTACTATGGGTTTCTACTGGCTCAAAATTTATGTTAAAACCCTCACAGCCAAAATTAACCTCCACATGTGAATGTACTTACAGATGGGTCCTCAATGAGGGTACTGCATTCAAATGAGGCCCCAGGGTGTGTCCAGCTCACACGACAGATGTACTTATGAGGAGAGGATGTTGGGACTCAAGGAAACTCCTGCAGCAGGCAGACACACAGCAAAGCCCATGTGAGTTACTGCAAGTAGGTGACCCCTGCAAGCCCAGGGATGATGCCAACTGTGCCAGTTCCTTGATCTTGACTTTCAGCTTCCAGAATGTGAGAAACACTTCACTGTACACTCCCCCTCATGGCGTCTTATGTTGCACTGTTTCTTGAAACATATTTATGTTTTGCTAGCTTTTCAGAGGAAATGTCTTCAACTTGGAATATTTTTTAAAATAGTCAAATCATTGTGTATTTGAAAAAGAATTGGACTTTTTTTTTTTTAAGACTGGGGATCCAACTCACCTCCTTGCAAGGCACTTGGCGATGCCACTGAGCTAAATTCCCCAGCAGAATTGGATGTCTGCAGAGAAAACCCTAGCTCTTGAGCTTTCACAAGATGCAATAAGATGAGAGAGGAAACTATGTCCCATCATAGAAGGTATCTGAGAGCTCACAACTGCTTTTGAAATATTTCTCCACAGGGGCAAAAGAGTCTTGAAAAGTCCCACCAGAACTTCACATTCCCCCAACCACCGACCTGTGTCTGTACCCTTCCTTGCCTGCTATCTGCCCACCAGTGAGAAAAAGCAAAAAGGCATAAGAGTATAAAAATGAAACCAGGTCCTGTTTAGCTCTGGAGGGGATAGGAGTCTCTTGGTGAGCCCCTGGAATGAAGCCGGTTCTTGCTCCTGTTCCATACCCGTGTGCTATCTGGGCATCCTGCCTCTTTCCTGCTTCAAAGGAACCAAGCAGGCTGCTTTAAACAATCTCTGGTGAGGGAACAAACACTGGATGGGGGCAGACAACCTAGACTGCACAAGGCAGGGTTGCTGAGAATGCAGAGAAAGCCAGAAATAACCAAGCATCATAAGGGGATTATGTCGGCCACAGTAAACTATGGGTATATTTAAGGAGGTTGAAGCTTGAAGTTTTTGGGTAAAAATAAAAGAGAAAGAAAGTGATGTATTTTGGTTAAGCACAGGCCCTGACTCGGAAAGGCAAGCAGGACTCGGCAGAAGCCCACCCGTGGAGGGAGGTGCTGGGCTAAGGTTCTGTGGAAAGGCGTTATCCACACTGCTGGCGATTTAAGGAACGCCCAAGATAAACCCACTGGAGGAGGATGCACCTATGTACATGGCATGAAAGGTATGGGGCGCCTGTAGAATGAGAGGGATTTCTCACAGGCTTTTCAGAAAGTCTGACAGATAGCTGTTATCCCATGAAGGAGCCATGCCTTCTCCCCTCCCCAGATCGTGACTCTAGCTCTGTCTGGGTCTCACAAGAATCATGTCTTGGAGGCAGAAGTTTCCGTGCCACCCTTTGATCAATATCTTCCTTGTCCTTGCTCTTCTCTCTCCCCTCAAGTTTCCGGTAACCACTTTCAACTCTCTTTCTGGGAGACTGAAGTGGCATGGGTACCACTGAGTCTTACAAACAGGAAGCTCCGTCATCTGTGACAGTACACATAGAAATGGAGGATATGCAATTGTGATAAATGGAGGTGAAAAACCCAGACACAGACACATGGTGGATGATCTTACTTGTATATGTAATTTACAAAATAAGACAAAACCTGAAACTTTTGTTTTCAGAGATGCAGATAGCTGCATGGAAGGTCCCTTTGCTTGAGGTGTGGGCATCTTTCTGCTGTGAGACAAGAAACCTGGGATGGACCTATCCACTCTTTTGGCTTTGGGCCTAGGAGGAGGCAGAACATTGTGGTGGAAAGTGGATAGTGAACACAGATGCTCACCTCATGCAGACCAGAAGTGAAGTGAGGGAGGGACCAGAATTCCAAAGCTCCCTTCAAAGATGCTTCCATTGGCCTGCCCTCCCTGTACCAGAGCCCATGCTGGTGATCAAGACCTCAGCACGTGGAGCTTAGGGAACGTCTAAGATCCCACCCTCAACAGGACATTATTTAGGGAGGTTCGCTGCCCTTCTCTGGTTCCCATGAGAGCTGCAGGTGACACGTGTCTACCCAGTGCCCTTCCCAGCATAGACCTTTGGAAGCTCTCTTGTTTGTTTCCTGAGAGATTAGCCAGGCTCCTGCTGCCCAGCCTCTCCTGAAACTCGCTACACATGGGATAAGGATTATTCACCAGGTTTTCTGAGACCTTCCTGGTGACACGTCAATCCCACCTATAAAATCAGCACACCTGTACCTTGTACATGCCTCTCTATAAAATTCTAGAGCAAAGTCACCTCGTCATTCTCATCTCTGGATCAGGGCTGCTCATTCTATTGCATTAGCTTCAATAAGATCACTTGTTTGTTTTTGTTTCTGTGTTTTCATTGTTTCCGATTTGCCTTTGGCATTAAGAATTACTTCATATTTTTGTTATCTTCCAGCTTTCAAAATATGTCAAAGCCTACAAAAATAAGAAAATTAGAAAATATGAAATTCTGGGCTGATTTTCATTTTTAAAAATACAAAACAATTAAAATGAAAAATGTGCTGTGAATACCCTGATCTCCTGAAAATGATTTTGAATCTCCAAATGAACACACAATTTGTACTAGGATTTGCAAGAAAGGGAAAGACCCAGATGAATCAGTTAGGAATTGTGGAGCTCTGGACAGAAAGACTGCATGTGCCAAGCACAGCACCGGGTTATGTGTTACTCCTCACCCCACCATGGCTCTCCTTCCTGCTGGAGTGCTTGTTGGCCAGAGGATTTCAGAAACGCTGAGTCAGCAAATCTGTGTCCAAGGCTGGGTAAGATGAGACAGTCATGTAACACAGCACATTGCCATCAGCCAGAACCACAGCAGGAGCCAGTAACCTGCAGAGAGAGGAGAGGAGAGGATCCTCACTGCAGAATGGGAGTTGTGAGGGAACGAAGAAGGGGGGTCTGGAAAGAAGACTGCGACCCTGGGATCTGGTTGTTCCTCCTTTGCTGTCTGTCCCAGGGCTGACTCTTCTTCCCTTGCAGGTGCTGGTCTTTTGAAATGCCCCATACTGACTCAGGAAGCTGGGAGACTCCTGTGAATGCCGTGGTAAGTCTGTTTTCAGGCCCCATTCAGAAATTCCTGTGGTGCTGATATGGCACCTCCCAGGTCCACTCTGGCACAGGTGCCCAGGCCACACAGTGGCCCCTGGCAGCGAAGGCATGGCCAAGGAATGGTGTGCTCTCCTGATTCTTGAAGGTGAGGTTCCTGTCACCAGCACAATGTGTTTGCAGTAGAAGTAAGAACAAGAACAAAGTTCAGTGGGTGAGAAGTCCAGTGTGTCTTCATTATGCTGACTTCCTGCACCAAAATACCACTGTCCTTAGGCAGAGAAGAGCAAGGCGTGGGCAGTCAGAAGTGAGCGTATTGTTACACGTTGGAGATCTTAGGCAGTCTAAAACCACCAGTGGTTTTATTAGCTGCATTCAGTACTATGGAGAAGAACAATCACACTGAATGTTTTTAGTCACAATATTTACACTACTAACCCAGATAAATGGATTGATATAAAATTGAATTGTCATGTCTTTCTACTGTGAAATATAATGAATTGCTGAGAAACACTGTAATAATTGAAAAATATAGATAGGTAGTAATTACAATTATATGCCATCATTTTGCTAAATTATTTAAATAATTTCATCTTTGGGAAATTAATTATTCTCATAAAATGTCCAGGAAGCATTTAAATGTATTCAAATGTTTAAAATTGTTTTTTTCTTTTAGTTATCACCAATCTTGACCTACTTGAGAACTGAAATGAAACCATATTACATTAAAGTTATGGCAAATTTTTATTCCAAGCAAAATTGAATACAAAAAGCAAAATTTGAGATTAATATTTCCTGCATATTTTGAAAAATGTAGAAATGTTATTAATGTTTTTCAAGGTTTGCTAAGTCTCAGAATTATGAGTGGAATATTTACTTAGCCTACCATTAGAAGGCATATATATACTATGTGCTGTTAGTGAGTCAGAAAAAAACTGTGTGGAGTATACACTATAGATATTATTGTACCATGTAAACAGTGATTCGGAAGATTCCATATGATATGCAATCTCCAAGTGACATGCTCTCAACTATTATTCAATAGGCATCATTTTCTGAATACAGGACTATTTCTTAAGTGAAAGTCTGCTTCATGAGAAAGACAACAAAATGCTCTGGGTGGGTTTGGTGAAGTACACGAGCCAGTGTGTTAATGAGTTCGCCCTTACTGCCACTGCCACCTGAGGTAAATGAACTTGGAGGAAGACTGACCCCAGCACAGGATTTCAGAGGCTCCCTGGCATCAAAATAGTCATGGCCACTGGACGTGATACCACTAACCCCATGGCAGGGAGGGAAGGCAGAGACAGGCAGAGGTGGGGAGGGTTCCAGATGTTCTTTGAGGCACAAGCACAGCTCCTAGGAACTCTGCACAGGCCTCACCTCTTAAGAGCACGGCCACAAAGAGCACTCTGCTGGGGCCGAGTCCTAGACCTCAGGTACTTCTGAAACTCCCAGATCGCTGAGACTGTAGGGACTTCGGGTCCAGACTTTCTCGCCAGCGTGACTGTCCTCTGCAGTGCAGCCATTGGGGGTCACTCTCCAACACCCTTCTCACAGCCCCAAAATAGCTTCCAGATCCTACCCTGAGGTGTCCATCTGCACAGACAGCCAGAAGGTGCCAACCACGAATCTATCTCCACCTTTCATCAAGGTCAGGCTTGTCCGATAGTCTCAGAGTGTCAGGCCTCGGAAAGTTCCTGACAGAAAGGGACCAGCCAGCCCTTCTACTCACAGGCAACAGCTTGCCCTAGAAGAACACTGCCACGGCCCAGGCCTTCACATCCCAGCGTGCTGTGGGTGAATTCCAGGGCTCTGGAGGGTCCCAGGGAAGGGTCCTCTCCTTGGGAGAGACTCATGTGGACCATCAAGGAGATGACAGAGGCATTGAACAGAAGACCCAGGAGGCTTCTTCTGGTAAGCCATGCTCTAGCTGTAATTATTTAAGGAAAAATATTTACTAGCATAAATATGCTATCATTATTTACAAAAGCAAAGAAAAAAGCCAGCCAGTAATTATAGAAAGTTTAAAATCCCCAAATGAAACCAAATTCACTGTTATTTGAAATACAAAATATGTGCTCCATGCAGAAACTCTGACAATGCATTAAAGACAAAACAAAACAACAAAAAAAATCCTAATTCAGTTCCTTTTTCTTGTCTCTCTCCAGTAATCCTTCTTTAGTTTGCACCAGGAATGTGCGGTATGACAAGTTAACAAAAGCTGTTCTCCGTGCATGGCTAATTCCCAGCCAGGGATCAAGGGCAAAGGGCAGTGACCACGTGTTAAAGGCTCTGGGCTGAGTGTCCGGGGACATTCACTCCCACAGAGAACAAGGCAGGGCCTGGGGACCCCAGGACCCTGGGTCTGTTTCCTTGTAAAGTTCAAAAAGAGACAGGACTCACTGAAGTGCCAACTAACAAACTTCTCCACAGGCGCCTGTGAATGGATCTACCCCGTAGGAAGTTAAATTGGAGCTTTTGAGGGCTTGAGTTCAGCTTCCTTTAAAAACGAAGTCCAGTTTCTTGCAGCACAACCAACTGCCTATTTTGACTGCACCACTTTTTTATTTGTGCTTATGAAACACTGATAATCTTAGACTATTGAAACATTAGGTTTAAAAAAACAGGTGTCTCATGAACAAATTTTGTGATTTTTATTTTTTGACTAAGTTTTTGGCTTGAAAAACAACAAACAAACAAACAACAACAAAAAGACCAAAAAGGCAGCAAAACCAGACTAATAATACTCTACCTGAGACAAAGAAGAACAGGAATAAAACAGTGTATTTTGAGATAATCCATGGCTGAAAGACTCCCCTAGGTGAAAGCGCAGCCTAACACTGGCAGGGACCCTTTAGTAGGTACCTATGGATGCAGTGTATTTTTATTACAAAAATAAGACATTGAGCAGTTTGTCTTTTTTCTCTGAGGCAGAGAGATAAGGCCAACAAAGATGACAGTGTGTGATATTTAGTGTGGCATAAGTTCAGTTACCTCATTTACAAGTCTGCTTGGAAACATTCGTTCTTCCATGGAAACACATTTGGCTATAATTTCTCAAGTCTGTTGGGCAAGAACCAATTAAAAGGAGGGGAGGAATGGAGAAAGAATCTTCCATTTTCAATCAGTTCAAGCAGAATTTGAACTATTGTTCAAGAAGTAAATAGCAAATAAACAACATGTGGCTCATATTCAAAAGTTTTCCTTGGATTTTTTTAAAATTTTGTTTTTGTTGGTACATATTTGTAACACATAATGGTCACAAGTCATGGTGGGGATTTGGTTCATGTACCTAACACATTTTAATTCTTTCTATTGCTCTTTCCTTCCTCTCCCTCCCACCTTCCATCTCTGCTACCTTTCCCATTTGCAAAATATTTACCTCTCTGTTTCCTCTTAACTATATTTCATTTTGCTCTTTAATTTATTTATACTTTGGTTTTCAATAAGAAAATTCCCTCACCAAGAGTATTTGTCACAGTGGAAGCTCTTTTCCTTGCTTTCTGGTCTATAACTTGGTTAGGTTATTTTTTCAGTGATGGACTCTCTTCTCAGGATCTCTTTCTCTTCCTCTGGCCTTCTTCCTCTGTCTTTCTCCTGTGGGCACCTGAAGGCAGGGTACAGCCTCCAAAGTTCCCACAGATATTTACTCTGGACACCCTGGTGGTGCATAAGTGGGTGGCCACTGTGTAAAGAGAAGTTGGAAAACCAACTAGGCCAGAGGCTCCAGAAGCCCAGCAGGATGACAGGGCCCACCCAGGCAGCCCTGCCCATCTCCAGGCTTGTGCTCTGATCTTCTGTGAATGAGCCTATGGGTCCCTTGGACACCCCTTTTCTTCTAGGTCTTCATTTTCAGGTTTTGCACAGTTGATTGCATCCAAACAAGCCCTGCCAGGGAGCTCCCTGTGCATACAATGCCCAGCAGGGTGTGTTGGCCTCAGGCACCGACTGTTGCTCTTCTCCTCACCTTTGTTCCACATGGTTGTTACTCTTTCCTTGTTCTTTCTCCAAGCGTAGTTTTATTTGTATTGGTAGCGTCTGTAGTGCACAGTGACTGCGCTCACCATGGGGAGTCAGTGCGTGTGTGCAGACCGTCTCCGCTCGCCTCCCTCCTGAGAATGAGGTTCAACAGCTCTTCCAGCTGCAATTCTGTAGCACCAGTTCACTTGCTGTCGCTTCCTAAGCTGCAGGTGAGCAGTAATGTCTGTTTGTCAGGTACTGCGAGAATAAAGTGATGTGTGGTTTGTTCCAAGTGATGCCTGTTTCTGCATCAATAGGCATAAAAATTGAATTTAATTAAAATGCTACAAACACAAATATCAAGGCTCAGGAGAACTTTGAAATAGGGGTGACAAAATCCGAACCCTATTCCCTGGCTCCTGTCTACTTCTTTCTCTTCAGTTGTGACTGAACTGGCTTATGTAGTAAATTTTTATTTCAATGTTGATGTCTTAGAAATTTTACCTGTATTTTTAATACTGCCTTTAAAAACAAGTGACTTTATTTTTTATTCCCTTTTAAACATTGATATGATAATTTGATCATATCAAAATTTTAAGATCAAATTCCATTATTTGTTTCCTGACTGTTGTTCATAGTAGATTGCTTTCATGGTATTTTTAAAATCCATCTTCAGTGTGGCTGTGTCTTTGAAGCAGTTTCTTCCATATTTTAAATCTTGTCTGCTATTATAAGGTCATCATATCCTAAATTTTATTTTTCTTGAGTAGTTGATCAGGGGAGAGAGAGGGAGAAAGACAGACAAGTCGAGAGAGAAAAGAGAATTACGTTTCCACCAAACAGCTTTTCCTCCAGCCCCACATCCCATAGCATTTTCCAAATTGCAAGGGAGAAACAGGCTTGTGCCGCTCTTTCTTGTCTTTGAAATCAACATACACTTCCAGTCTATGGCTCTGCTGTTCTAGAGTGACTGGACCTCTCTCCTTTCACCACTGCTTGAGGCCACAGCTGAGGTATTGTGCATCGGCTCTTGGTGTCCAACTCAGTGTGGCCCAAACTATACAGTGCACAACAGATATTACTCAGAACTTTTAATATGGTGTTGGGGCCATCCTTGTGTTGCTGCATGTGAGGATTTCCCATCGAGTTCCTTCTTTGGTCATTATATTTGTGGATATTTGTTAAATGTGTTTTTTTTCCAAGATGTATTTCTGACTCAGGCAAGTTGGATCATAGTTTACTTATTCTAGAGAAAACAGACATTTAAAGGAATCCTCGGTTAATGATATGCAATCACAACTCATTGTCAGCTGGGGCAGGTCATTGGCCCTCTCCATAGTAGTATCCTCAGTCACCAGGTAGAGATCATAACTGTATCACGTGTGAATTCAGTTGGGAAATACAAACACTCATAACACATTGCTTAGACTCAGCCTGTGCTATTTAGTACAAGCAGTTTTTAAAACCTGAGATTTTGTTATCTGGGATACATTTCTAACAGAAAACAGCCCTGTAGTTTTTGGAGAGGTGCAAGCAGCCAGCCCAGGCTGTCTCAGTTAGTTGTTCTTTATCACTGCTGGCAGGATTCAGAGATCTCTGGAAAATCCCATCCAAGAAAAAAAAAAACCCTGAAATTAGTATCCTGAGTCTCAAAGGAAAGATAACTGTCTACCAAAGAATGTGACACAGGTCAGTGATCACAGCATTTCAGTCAGGCTAAAAAGAAGGCTTAAAAAGAAACCTACAAAGGAAATAAGAAAATAAAAAGTTTTTTTTTTCCCCTTTAGCTCTACCATGGCAAATTTTTTCAGATCAAATCTATTGCCAAGCAAGAACATAATGGAAGTAAAACTTCACAGAGGGATAGTCTGTGTGTTGTATGGACACTGTAAAACCAGAACTGGGACAGCCACTGTCCTTACATAAATTAGCAGAGATTCCCTCTCTTCACCATGGTGCAGGGCTAACATCCTTCCTTGTGGCCGCCATGTCTCTTCCATAACCAATTTCAGTATCAGTATCTAGGATGTTGTCTTATTTACCTCAGAATCCTGAGTTCCAAGCCTTGGAGACCACTATAGTTGTGATGTGGTTTAAGTTACACCCCAGTGGACTTGTGTGCTTTAAGCTTGGTCTTGAGGGTTGTGGTGTTGGAAGTCTGAGGACCAGGAGGAGAGGAGGTCTGGTGGGAGACCTTTGCTTACTGATCCTTCAGTCAGAGGAGTATGTAAGAACACATGAACATTACATCAGATGCCAGCATCTTCATCTGGTGTTCTGTTAAAGCATAGCCACATTCACTCACTTGTGCACTGACTGCTCCAATAGCAAAATTTAGTATTTGCAGTGGAGATGACACAGGCCACAAACCCTAAACCACTCAGAATCTGAGACTTTACAGAAATCATTGGTTAGGCCCAGTTTTCTGTGACAACCTGAAGTTTTTATTTAAGTTTAAAAGTTAATAGAGAGAGCCAGGATTTAGCTCAGTGGTTCTGGTGCCTGCCTAGCAAATGCAAGGCTTCTAATTTGATCCTGGTAACCACATACAATAATAATACAGAGTGTGGTGACTCATGCCCACCAGCAATCAGTACTATATATCACAATGCTGGGCGTGGTGGCTCACTCCTGTAATCCCAACACTCGGGAGGCAGAGGCAGGAGGATTGCTGAGTTTGAGGCTTGCCTGGGCTCCATAGTGAGTTTGGGGACAGCCTGAACTACAAAGGGAGACCCTGTCTCAAAAAAAAAAAAAAGTTAATAGAGAATGTAAACTATGAGCTGTGACCTTTTTTTTTTTTTTTTTTGAGACAGGGTCTTGCTTTGTAGTTCAGGTTGGCCCCGAGCTCACTATGGAGCCCAGGCAAGCCGCCGCGAACTCAGCAATCCTCCTGCTTCTGCCTCCCGAGTGTTGGGATTACAGGTGTGAGCCACGATGCCCGGCACTGTGGTATGTGGGATTGATGGCTGGTGGCGTGAGTCTCCACGCCCAGCATTGTATGTGGTTACCGGAGATCGAACTCAGGACCTTGTGCTTGCGAGGCAGGCACCAGAACCACTGAGCTAACCCTCCGGCCCGAGCTGTGACCTTTTTGTTTGGTAAGTATACATTTCAATTCATATGTAAAAGTTTCTCTTCTGATTTTGAGTTATACATTAAAAATGAAAAGTTGTTCTCTTAGATTTTTTTGGGAAACAAATACAAAATTCAATAACAATGGCACAGTCTAATACAGTGTGAGTGTCTTAGGGCTGCTGGAGACGTCCATTCTAGCTGAAGGTTTATGTACACACAGAGCCAACAGAAGCAGAGAAGGGACCCAACCATGCTGACACCCGGGCCTTGAACTTCCATGTGTAGAACTGGGGAAAGAGACAGCTGGGGTCCGGAGGGTTAGCTCAGTGGTTCCGGTGCCTGCCTTGCAAGCGCAAGGACCTGAGTTCGATCCCTGGTTACCACATATAATGCTGGGCGTGGTGGCTCACGCCTGTAATCCCAGCATCGGGAGGCAGAGACAGGAGGATTGCTGAGTTCGCGGTGGCTTACCTGGGCACCATAGTGAGCTCAGGGCCAGCCTGAACTACAAAGTTAGACCCTGTCTCCAAAAAAGCAAAAAAAAAAAAAAAAAAAAAAAAAAAAAGAGACAGCTGTGTTTAAGCTGTCCAGTCTTAGGTCCAGCAGCCCAAATGTGTTGGGACAGGGTCCAAGGGGACAGCGCCCAAGATCTACATGGCAGGTGGGCATCTTCAAGGCTTCTCCTTACACTTGTTGGCAGCTGCCTTCTCTTTGTGTCCTGGCCCTCTCTTTGTGTCTTCTTTTCCCCATTCACACCCATAGTACCTCTCCATTTGGGTGTCCTCTTCTCCGGGAACCTGTCAGAGTGGACTTGGTCCTATCCGCTTTTAAAGACACTATCTCCTAGTAGAGTGCTATTCTGAAAGAAAGGTGTAATTTAAGGGTTAGGCTTCAGCAAATGAATTGGGGATCACAATTAAGCTCATAACAAATGATAAATAAAACATAGTCTCTGGATATGGTGACCCATACCTACAGTTATAGCTACTCAGGAGGTTGAGACAGGGGAATCCCAAATTCGAGGTCAGGCAGGAAACTGAGTGAGACTATCTCAAAATAAAAACTAAGACAGGCTGAGGATAGCCCCGTGGTAGAGCAGTTGCCTAGATGCTTGAGACCCTGGGTACAACTGCCAGTACTGGTACATGTTTCTAGTTGTTTCAGCCGGAAGAGAAATTGGTGTCTACTTGCACTTTTGTGTTTGAAGGAACCATGGTCCAGCCTTTGCAAGGCAGGTAGGCGATGAAGACCAGGAGCCTGAACCTAAGTCAAGGTCCCAGTGGTCTGTCATCTAAGTCTCAGCTGTCTGTCTGTACCCCCAACTGCTGTTGAAATAGTAACATTTCAGTGTATGTTATGTCATCATATGACCCTCTGACAAAAATTTTTTTCTCCTTGTGGTTTTTACACATTTCTATACAACTTCAGTTACTATAATATCTAAAACATAAATTCGGAAATATCTCCCGCAAAAAACAAAACAAAATAAAAATACAAATAAAGGCTTAGAAACTCAGGACTTTGATAGAAATGCTGATAGGAACACAGCAGGCCACATTTACAGAGGAAGCCAGTACTTGTAACTATTATAAAGGAATTTATCCTTGCCATCTGTCCCCCAAGCTGCCTTTTAAGGAAGCAAAATATATTTGAGATAACTTGAGAAATACATCTGACTCAAGGAGAAATCAAGCCTCATGTGTTTTCCATAAAACACAACAATTTAAGCCCTGTCCAGGAGGATAAAAATATTTGAAAAAACAGATACAGATTTAATTCCTAAAATCAAAAGAATTACTCAGCAGAAAGATGGTTTTTCTTAAAAGAGGTTATTTAGAAACTGATTATTTTTTTTCTACAATTTTTTCAGTTTCCAAAAGTCATTTAATGATTGTTCACAAATGAAAAGCACACATTGTTATCTAGGGTCTGAGGCCAGATAAGTTCGTTTGTAAAAGATGTCAGGACATTTCAAAATGTTTGATGCTATCACAAGCACAGGCAAGAAGAAGGCAATGTGAGGAAAGGAAGCCTTTCCCCTGAAAGCCTCCCAGAGAGCGATCTTGAGAGCATAGCTAAGATTTGCTCAGATAAGGAAGAAGCACAGAGTGCCCTTTGAGAAGGGGTATGGTGACCCTGATTTTACAGGAGCCTTTTGTCTGCACAAACATCTTGGAGTCACCTCCAACTTCGGATCCAGGAACAGAGATGGCAAGGTGTTCTGTAAACGTGGATGGTAACTGGGTGACTCCCTGGATGTGCTCAGACCCAGCCAGAAGCACTTCAGACCCTGGGCCTATGTTTTGTTATCTGGAATTCTGGGGTTACTTTGATTCAGTGTTTTTCTATAATCCCTGTATGGATGGTAAAAATTAAGAGTTGATGATAGGTATAGAGTGCTCCCAAGTCCACTAATTACATTTGCAGCAATAGCTGAAATTTTCATGTGGTTCTATCAGAAATAATATCTTAGCATTATGTTTGACTTCTTAACATTTCTACCACTTTTATTACGTCATTTTATCCCAAATTTAGAGCATGAATTTGATCTTATGTCTGATAATTCTCATCTTATTCCTCCTGATATGCCCTACAGAGCATAAAAATCCAAGCATGTTATTACATTTCTGTTCCTGTGACAAAACACTTGAGATAATCAGCTGAGAAGAAACCAGTGGTTTGGGAGGTTTTGGCTCCTGGTCACTGACTCCAGTGTCTGGGGCCTGTGGTGAGGGGTGCGTCATGTCAGGAGGGGACATGGCTGGAGGGAGCCCTTGTCTGCACAGCCAGGAAGTGGAAAAATAGGAAAGGGGCAGGTGCACCTGTCCCCTCAAAGGCTTGTCCCCTCCCATCACACTCCACTTCTCCCCATCAAACTGTAGAAGTTTCTACCCTATCAAACTGCAGAATCAAGGCTTTGACTGAACACAGACCTGAGGAATGTTTTAGACCCAAATTCCAGCAAGGTCAGTGATCTTCAAAAGAAAATGTAGTATCAAACCTTTTTAGAGGACTAGTCAATTTGTCTGCTTTTACTTATGCGAGTTTTATTTTCTTTTTCCTGAAATTTCAATCTTGGTTTGATATAGTTTCAGTCTTACAGTTTGAAAGTGTAAAGAGAATGTAATGAGAAGTGGAGCATCTTGTTATGGCCTGGAAGGCCAATAGGGTATGCGATGACACTGTGGCAAAGAAAGTTTTAAAGGGCCAAGGCAATGCAATGAAGGAGGCACCAATTTTCAGACCCTTAAGATTCATCCACGTCCTCTGAGGTGGTGTAGAGGAATGATGACCCCACCATGGGATTTGGAGCCTTGGTGTTTCTCTGAGCTTGCTGAGGACGAGAACCTCAGAATGTCTTCGCACTCAGCAATCTGAACTAGTGCACAGTCGCCATTGTGGCTGAATTTTTATCATGTTGGAGTAACTCCATTTTTCTCTTTCCTAAGCACCAACGGTAATTATAGCAATCTGCTGTAATTATAGGAAAGTGTGCAACATGCTGGTCTTACTCTGTTTTCACTTTATTTTTTCCCTCTTGCCCTTGGTACCTCTCTCTTCTCTTTTTGACTCTGTCTCTTTCTTTTCTTTCTTGTTCAAACGTGGAGCTGAGGGTAGGCAGGTGAAGATTTTTTGAGTATATTATTACTGATAAACAGTAGTTTGAGTTGAACATATGCATCACTTTTCTCTCTTAGTAGGAATATTCTGTATATAGGAATTACCTCTTTTGTCATAAGCAAATTTCAGAGGACTATTTCAGTTTTTGACCTTCCATTTTTCAATATAACCAGTCCATAAAAAATATTTCTGATGATAGGGAAACCAATGGGAATTTGAAGTGAGAAATAAAAAGCATCTGATGTCGATGGCCCAATAGGTGCATGAGGGTGTTTTATTTCACAGCAGTTATTGGTTTATATTAAGCATTGATAATAATTTGCAAATATTATGACTTTTCATCCATGTAAAGAGGTTTCATTGTTTAGAAGGTGTATGAGTCAGCATTCTCCCAAGAAATAGTAGAAGTCGAATCTGATGGTGTCTATCAAGGCATTACAAAAAAGACCCAGAGATGGAGAGAGGAGGGAGTAGAGAAGATAATGAGGGATGTGGATATGTGTTGTGTGGACACACCAACTCCTCACAAGGGATGGAATCACTATGGACTAGTAAAAACAAAAAGTCAACAGAAACCTCCCAAGATGATATAAAATTTCCCTTCAAAAATATAAAAATTTAGGGGCTGGAGGTTTAGCTCAGTGGTTCCGGCGCCTGTCTCACAAGCGCAAGGTCCTGAATTCAATCCCGGTAACCACATACAATGCTGGGCATGGAGACTCACGCCCACCAGCAATCAATACCACATACCACAGTGCCGGGCGTGGTGGCTCATGCTTGTAATCCCAGCACTCGGGAGGCAGAGACAGGAGGATTGCTGAGTTCAAGGCTTGCCTGGGCTACATAGTGAGCTCAGAGCCAACCTGAACTACAAAGCGAGACCCTGTCTCAAAAATAAATAAGTAAAAGAATTTAAGTGTTAGGCTATTTATACTTCCTGTTTATCATATGATCTTCCTAATGATATAGATCATGGAGCACATTTTTTAGAAGCTAAGAAACTGAGCTTACTGTTGCATTCACAAAACAAGAAAGAAAAATATCAATCACCCTGAAAAATGACATGACTCAGTGTCCTAGGGACATGATGGGACTGTAAATACTGATAATTTGTTACTGATCTTTTTCGAACTGTAAATAAAATGAAGTCTGAAACTGAAAAATAAGTCAATGAAGGAATGGGCTCAAGTTCTTGTGGAAACTGGCAAGTTTGCCATCTGTAGGGAGGAAGGGAAGGCTGGAAACAGAACTATGCAGTGCCATTCTCCCAGAAGAATTTCTTCACTCTCAGGACAGCTTCATTGTTGATTTCAAAGGCTTTCCACCTGAAAAGACAGGCCCTCCCTCCGAGCAGAGGATGATCTCTAAAAGGTCGTCTGATGGCTGATGTTGCACACATCTACAGATGACCTTCACAGAACAGTTGGATTATTGTTTGAGTAACTGAAATTCTAACCTGGCCTGGTGGGGACTTAAAACCCACTATTAAGAAGTACACATTTATGAATTGGGTCTTTAAATTTGGGAGGACTGATTTTTTAAAGCTCTTTATATATTCTAGATGGAGGGCCTTTGTCTGAGAGACAGCTGGTAAAGATTCTTTCCCAATTTGTTGGTTGTCTTTTCGCTCTGCTGGTGGTCTTTTGTGCTGTGCAGAAGCTTTTTAATAAAAACAGATCCCATTTGTTGATCTCTTCTGCTAGCTCTCGTGCTATATAGATTTAGTTCATAGGTTTTTGCCTAAACCAATGGGCAGCTGAAATGAACAGACACTTTTCAGAGGAAGAAGTAAAAGCTGCCAAGAAGCATATGAAGAAATCCTCAACATCACTGGTCATTTGAGAGAAGCAAATGAAAACAACACTGAGATTTCATCTCATTCCACAAAGAATGGCTGTTATCTCGAAATTAGCCAGCAACAAATGCTGGTGAGGCTATGGAGAAAAAGGAACCCTTCTTCACTGTTGGTAGGAATGTGTACTGGTCCAACCTCTATGGAAGTCAGTGTGGAGATCCCTAAAAAGCCTAGGATCAGAGGTGTTGTTTGACCCTGCTATTCTCCTGCTAGGAATATACATGAAAGAATTAAAAGAATCATATCATAACAACATATGTGCACCCGTGTTCATAGCAGCTCAGTTTGTAATAGCTAAATCTTGGAAACATCCCAAATGCCCATCAACTGGAGACAAGATAAAGATGTGTTTTATATATATATAATATAGTATTACTCTGCCTTAAAGAATGATAAGTTTGAGACATTTATACTCAAATGGATGTGTCTTTGGGAGCTACTCATAAGTGAAATAAATGGGTCACAGATTTTAGATATCTGCTCTCTGGTATGAGAAATTGAATCTGTTAATAAGTTGTAGATTGTATGATGGATATTGTGAAATAGAAAATATGCAAAGGGAAATGTGGTGGAGGAGTGAGTAATGGGGGTAAAGAAAAATGTGATGGTAATAAAAAAAGGGAAGCAAAGCTTATGTATTTAGGAGGTGGAGGGTTGTGGGGTAGGTAAGGGAACGGGAAAAATTAGAATTAAATTGTGTCACATACTGGTACAAATTCCCAATATTGAGTGTGATTATGATGTGCATATACAATATACTAATAAAGATAAAAATCTAAAAAAAGAAGTACACATTTAGAACCAGCCCTTTAAAACTTCATTATTTAAAGAAATCATAAATTTCTCAATTGAGATGAGTGTAATAACTAATTCTAAAGCCATTCAAATAAGTCAATTTTTAATATTCAGCACGCATAATTTTGATGTTGAAGAATTGAAACACTTTTTTTCTTGTACTTACCTGGCTGGGGAGATACCATAGTCATGAAAGACTTCTTTTCAGGCTGGAGATTTAGCTGAATGGTTCTGGTGCCTGCCTAGCAACTACAAGGTCCTGAGTTCGATCCTGGTAACCACATTCAATAATACTGGGCATGGTGACTCACACCTACCAGCAATCAGTACCACATACCACAGTGCTGGGCGTGGTGGCTCACACCTGTAATCCCAGCACTCAGGAGGCAGAGGCAGGAGGATTGCTGAGTTTGAGATTTGTCTGGGCTACGTAGTGAGCTCAGGGCCAGCCTGAACTACAAAGCGAGATGCTATCTCAAAACCACAACAAGGAACAAACTTATTTTCTTTTTGACTGAGTTAACACATTTGGATATTACCACTATATCTGAAAATGGGTCTCACATCTTAGAAAATTTCCAACTTTTAACATTAAACCCTGTCTATTCCTGCAAATAAAATGAGCAAGGGTCATTGGCAAAGAAGCTGAGCGAGAAGAAAAGTGAAGCTCGCACAATTCCTACAGTGCCCCTAAAGTTTTTCTTCTTATCTCCTGTAGTTTTCCACTGACAGAGAATTTTGGTTTAACTTTAATTGAAAACACCTGTTTCAAGTAGGTGCCCAGGATTCAAAGACATCGTGTGCACAATTATAAAAACTTTCATTTTCAGACAACAAAAGTAAAACAATATGGGTGTAAGATGCCTAGGGAGTCCAATTCCATCCTTTTGTTTAATTTCAGAATGCTTCCACCTATGTGACCCATCCCACCACTACCTACCATTGTTTCTGCAGGCTGGGAGCCAGCGGAGGCTCTGGAGAAGCCACCTTGTCTTCTCTGTAGTTACGCAAATCCCTTATCTCAGGGCAGGCACATTTACACAACCTCCAAACAGACAGAGTTGGCTACCTGCCTTTTCAATGAGCTGCCAAAGTACACTAGAAAGACTTTCTAACTTCTGCTGCCATTTCTGAATCACTTGAAATGAAATTCAACCAAGAATCCTGAGCAGCACTTGCTGTTCTGGTTGGAAGTGCTGGTTACCTGCTGGGCTGATGTGTATTAGTTAGTTTTCATCACTTCTTATGCTACACTGCCCAATGGGCTGGTGTTTCCGAAAGAGCAGCTCTGGTTAAAGCAAACACAACCAGAGAGATGTTATTTTTATTAGATTCTGGACTCAAATATAAACAAATTCAGATATGCCCAATATGCTTTCAATAAACTAACAAATGTTAGAGCCTCTTTAATAATTATTTTTTAGGAAGAGAGTTCTGGCCAGGAACTAAGGCTATTTATATTCATCAGGAAAGTTTTTTGTAGTACAGCCACTGTGGAAGTCAGTATGGGGGTTTTTCAAAAAGCTAAAATTAGAACTACAATATAATCTAGCTTTACCACTCCTTAGTATATACCTGAAGGACATAAAGTCAGCACACTGTGGAGACACTGCATATTCAAAAGGCAACAGCCCCATCTCCATCAAGAGATGAATGGATGAAGATAATGTAGTGTATATACATAATGGAGTACTATTCGGCCATAAAGAGTACAAGTATGTCATTTTCGGGAAAAAGAACTGGAGATCATCATGTTAAGCAAAATACACTAATCTCAAGAAGGCAGGTATTGCAGGTTTTCCCTAATATATGGAATCTAAAAAACCAAGAACAAAAAATTCCAAGACAGTAAAAGGGAGATTATTCTTAGACAAGAGGCAAGGGGAGCAGAATATAAGAACACAACAGGGGAATAGCTACGATCAAAATTTGTCATGTGCACAGATGAAAATGTAAGAGTCTATGTCATAAGAAGCACTACTAACTTCTCATCTTAACAAATGGATGTTACATGCTTTGTACAGTAGCAGGCATAGATAGGCACAGAAGTGGAAAAATATAATAACGCTGTTTGGGTGGAATGAATCTGGGTTACAGACCTTCTCATTCATCTTTTTTTTTTTTGAGACAGGGTCTCACTTTGTAGTTCAGTCTGGCTGTGAGCTCACTATGTAGCCCAGGCAAACCTCAAACTCAGCAATACTCCTGCTTCTGCCTCCCGAGTGCTGGGATTACAGGTGTGAGCCACCACGCCCAGCACTGTGGTATGTGGTATTGATTACTGGTGGGCGTGAGTCACCACGCCCAGCATTGTATGTGGTTATCAGGATCGAACTCAGGACCTTGCACTTGCGAGGCAGGTGCTGGAACCACTGAGCTAAATCTCCAGCCCCTTCTTATTCATCTTATTTCTCCATGGACTTGTAAACGGCTTAGGCAGGTCTCAAACCTGCCCTCTCCATGCTTTTGAATCATCAACAAAAATGACCCCCATAACTTCCTCTCCCCAGTGCAGTAGTTGATCATGTCTTCATCTTTTGTCCTGTTTTCTTCTATTTCCAATCCATTTTCCAACATAGATATTTTTAATTACTCATTTACATTTCTGTGTAAGAACATACTGTGTTTATATTTATGTCCTTAAAGCTCCAGATTCATTTCTCATTTTTGAGGGAGCTTTTTGTACACTGAGAATAGGCAATTCCTTGTCCGTGCATCCTCAGAGCCTGGAAGTTGGGGAAGAGACAGTGAAAAGGGCAGAGATTCATCCCAGGAAAGGTGAGTCTGACTTCCAGAGTGCCCAGACCCTTCATTCCCGCTGTGGTGCTTCACGAAGGACCTCACTGACATTCGGAGAGATGGTATGTGTCCCCGGGAGCATTTTGCAGGCAAGTAAAATACACTTTTAACACTAAAACATGGTAAAATAAATATGCACACACATATATTCGTTCTTTGCCATTTTAAAAGCACAACGTTCAAACACTCACTTCTTTTTGATAACTAACATTTGGCTTAGACACCACACCATGCCGTGACCTCGAGTCCAACTGAGGCACAGCAGTTCGTCCCTTGCTGTGTCTCATTACACGGCTGTACAGTGTTCTCCCAGAGTGGAAGTTGGACTCTTTTGCAAGCTTTATCTCGAGTGGCCTGTACAATAACCACACATGCAGGCAGCGCTGGGGTTCATTATTCTGCCTACCACAGTTGCCTCGATTTGTTTTCAAAGAAGGACACTTGGTGGCTCGATCATCAGCCTTTTTGTGCCTCTGGGTGCAGGAATGAGAGTCTATACCCTGCCAAGGACTGTGTGTTAGAATTCACTTGAACTGGTAATTAATCACCATCCACATTCTATTATTTCTCCCAAATGTCTTAGTAGCTTCTGGCAATAGCCATCGATGCCATAATCCTTACAATTACTACTTTTCCTGAACCCTCTCAGATATTCCAAAAATCTGAGGCATTTCCTTTATTAGCATATTCTGTTCCACTTGCATCTCCTCACAGTTTCCTGGGGAGGGTTTCGCTGCCTGCTGTGACCTCTTGTCCAGGGTCATCTAAACTCCGCAGAGTAGCAGGTCCTCATTTTTGCTGTGTTGATTCAACTCCAAAATTCCACTGAGGAACTGATTCCTGGATCCAGCTCTCTTAGACCAGTTTCCAAAGAATAGACTTGGACAGAAGTTTAAGAAGAAGAACAGCTCCGAGACAAAGAGGGAAACGAGAGCCGCAGTGCCCTTGCGATGCAGCCCTCGGGAAACCCCGACTGTGGCGGAGGCGCAGAGCCAGGCTTCGCCTCCCAGAATCTACCCCAATTTTCTTGCTGGTGGCCTCCTGACCGGCACAGGGTCTCAGGGGCCCAGAGATAGGAACATACATCTGGGGTCTTTCTCCCTTTTCTCCTAACGCCACCACATTCAGCCTTGGCCACCCCGATTGCCTTGTCTAGTCCTAAGCACCTTTCAGAGGCCCTGCTGTAGACACCAGAGCTGGACCAAGTCCCCTCTCAGCATCTTGTGGTGCAGATGAGTTCGGTTCAAGCGTCTGGGGAGACAGACACACTCCGGCCGCTGCACGGCTGTGCCCAGAGGGCCACAGGGACAGACACGGGAGCTCAGATGTGGAGGCTGGGCAGCGTCACAACAGAGGCGGAGGTCAGCGCCGATAATGAGCACACTTCAAAGAGACATTGTGCTCTCCGGCGGGGTCGGAGCGGAGAAGGCTGAGGAGAAGCCTGTCTCCACTGCGTCTACGGTGAGGGCATCGTGAAGACTGCCCCTCACGAGGGTGGTGGGAGGGAGAGCGATATGTGAGTGTCTCCCTGGAGACGTCCAGTCCAGGAGGCGGAGACACAGGGCAGACAGGCTAGGTGCCAACCCGTGGTCCTGCCAGGTGCGGGAAGCCAGGATGCTCCGGAGCGAGGGCCCACCACTGAGACGAGGCTCGGTTCAGTCTGGAGCGCAGCAAGGCCACCGACTCCCCGAGTGACGCTGGCCAGACTCAGAGAACAGCTACTCACCACAGTGCTTCTAAACTACAAGTATTTAACTCAAAGTCACTCATTAGATAACAACCGGCTGAGTGGTGCTGGAAGGCAACCTGCAGAGCAGAGGCAGAGAGAGGTTTTCGGAGCTGCAGGCTCTGGCAGAGGACCTGAACGCTCGGCTTCCCTGTCCTGGGGCTGCTCAGAGACCCTCGGCCGGGAGTCTTGGTCAGCTGCGGCTTGAGTTTTAAAGTTAAGAGTTGATTTTTGGTGTTTTCACTACCTAATGATCACATATGTGATGCTCAAGATGCTACTTGCAACATCTCTCACCAGACAACAAACATACAGTGCTCATTTGCTCGATGAGTTAAAGTGAGACGCAGGACTGGATCCCTCCTTGAGAACTCAGAACTCGGTACACCGCCTTCTCCAGGAAGGTCAGCTCCGCCGCACGTAGCCACAGCCAGCTCCCGAGCGGCAAGGGACACGGTGTAGAGCTCAGGCCCCTCGAGCCTTCGTGCGGAGCTTCTGATGCACACTTTCTTTCCTTGCAGAAAATAATGTTTAGCAGAACCTAATTTTGGACTCTTGCTTGGCCTGGGCAAGACTACACAGAGAAGCTACAAAGAACAGCACTTTGCGAAATAGAAAATGCCCCAAGGCAAACTGAGAAGGGAGAAATAAACTGGGAAACTCACCAAAACGGAAAGGCGGAATCCCTGAAACCGCCCTTCCTGCTCTCATCTCTAGTCTTTCCCTTTCCTGGAAAATGTCCATTTTTCTAAGATTACAAAAAAATAATTAGACCAATTAGTCTGTCACACACTTTAAAAATGGGGACATTATTCCTTGCATTACTGTTTTTCTCAATTATTCTTCCTATTTTAGATTGAGTTTGTTTCTTTTTTCTTTTTGATAGTATAGTGGACCTTTGAGTTACAACGGGCCTAACTTACCTTAGGTTATGGCCAGAATTTTAGCTTTAATTTATGATCAGAGCCTTGGGTTACAACCAGAATGCTGGTCACTTGTGCTTTCTGATGCCCTCACATATAGATTTAACCCTTAAAGAGCTCTGGAAGGAAGAAGACAACCCCCCTTTCCTGTGTGGGGCTAACCAAGAAATCCTGGCCAGCGTCTCTCTAAGGACACTGAGATCTGCCTGTGTCCAGGACAGAGACTGAAAGCTGTGGAGAGGAGCCTGAGCCTCCAATGACCAACCTGAGTTATGAACAGCCCTTGGGAATGAGTTGAGTTCATAAGTCAGGGGTCCACTGTACCTTGATCTTAAACCTCCTGTGTTTTGTCCAAGATTCATTGTACAAATGTTTGACATATATTTTCTTTGTAAGGTGATCTAACTCTTTCTTGTCATTGCTTTAAGGGCTCAATTCTGAGCTAATTATTAGCTAATCAGTAATCATTAGCTAGTCAGTATCCAGACAAACACACAGGTGTTGTGTCTGAAGCTGGTCTCAGCACATTTCATGGTGCTCATGAGCTAGAGAACTTGCTCAGGCTGGAGGCTGGCTCGAGGAGCAGTGTGAACTAAAACAGGTACACAAGCTAAACACAACACAACACACCACAACATTTCTGCTGGTCTTGAAATTGTCCTTTCAAATATTACCCTGAAGCTCAGATGAATAATTCTAGGTACTTCTGCTATCAAGACATTGCATCTTTTTATGTGAATTGGCCCTATTGGCAGCTAAGGAGCATGTGTTAGTTTTAAGCGGTAGCAAAGGCCCTGTGACAGCAGACTTCTCAGGATAGAGGTCCTTCTGGGCAGTGACCTCAGATGTGCCCATAGTTGCCTGGTGCTGTGGCCTTTGGGCATCTCAGGGCATCATGGCAGAGACCTGCATGGAGCAAGGTGTCTGCCTCATGACAGTCCCAAAGCACAGACAGAGCAGGAAGGGGGCTGGAGCCCCATAACCCCTTCAAGGTCAGCCCTGAGGACCAGGAGGCCTCCCAACAGCACCCTTCCCAACAGCCCCTCCAACTCCTAGGAGGCCTGGCAGGGGCCAAGTGGTCACCATGTGTGTCTTTAAGGCTCCATGGGGCCCACCACACAGCCACCCCTGCCCCAGTTGAGAAGAGCAGCCTGACTCCAGCCGCGTGTCCACTTTGCAGTCTCTTCAGCAGGATGGTATTTTGGGACACGTGGGAATCACGGTGGGGGCACTAGTTCTCCAGTTTCCCTCTCAGAAACAGAAGCTCGAATCCCTTCTGCCTCCTGGTGCGCAGTAAACTGCTGCTGTCAGATGGAAGAACCTCAGACCCTTGATAAGAAAGACGATTATTCAGAAGACTTAGTTGTAAGACAAAATTAGAACAGAGTAAGTAGAAAAGCCAGATAGGTGTTCTAATAATTTAGAACATTAATGATAATAACATAATTATTATTATTAAACACCGGGTTGTTTGTTTTAAATGTCTGTTTGATGTGGTTGAAACAAACTCTAAGATGAAAGCCAATAACCTTCCGTTTCTCTGTTCCCCTCCCAAAACCCTCCCGTCAGCCGAGCTGTGTTCCTGAGTCCTGAAATGACGCATTCAGAAAGCCTTGGCTTTGAGGTTCACACAATTCACATGCTGTGGAGCTTGGTGCTGTCTCCTACCCAAAGAAGTGATAAAAATCACAGTGCACATTTTATTAACCCAAAACCATGAGAAATATGTGTCTCTTTAACTGGGCATTTTTCAGACACAAGTTCTTAAACAAAAGAAGGGTTTAAAAGCCCCCAGTACACAGAATTGATAATATCTGTGGACACAGAGTGGTTATTACCCTAATAAGATCTTTACACATTACACACATGAATCAAATTATAATATCATTCCCCATAAATAAGCACAGATATTATATGTCCATTTTGTCCAGCTGAGTTTTTCAGAGGGTGAAGAGGATTATAAAACCCCAACTCTAGGGCCGGAGGGTTAGTTCAGTGGTTCCGGCGCCTGCCTCGCAAGCGCAAGGACCTGAGTTCGATCCCCGGCAACCACATATAATGCTGGGCGTGGAGACTCACGCCCACCAACAATCAACACTGCATACCACAACGCCGGACGTGGTGGCTCACGCCTATAATCCCAGCACTCGGGAGGTAGAGACAGGAGGATTGCTGGGTTCGCGGCGGCTTGCCTGGGCACCATAGTGAGCTCAGGGCCAGCCTGAACTACAAAGCGAGACCCTGTCTCCAAAAAGCAAAAAAAAAAAAAAAAAAAAAAAAAAAAACCCCCAACTCTAGATGTCCCATGTAACAATAAAGAAGCAAAATCCTCTTTTATTTTGTGTATGTGTCATGGATGCTTTGTATTTCTTTATTTCTTCCTGTTTAAAAGATTGAAATCCTTTGCATAATTAATTTTTGTTAAGAAAAAGCACATCATAAAAAGTAATAGCAAGGGTTGGTGTCACATGCCTATAATCATAACACTCTGAGGAGCAACTTTGAACCCAGCCTGAGCAACTTAGCAAGACTTTGTTTCAAAAGAAAAATTTAAAAAGGGCTTGGGAAGTAGCTCAGTGCCAGGGCCTGGGTTTAAACCCTGATATCACCACCAAAAAAAAAAGACACTCCAGGTAATACTTAGAACTTCACTAGGAATATTATCATAAATTATGGGGAATTTGTTCTAGGCATGACATAAAATATAAAAATTGAATTGGATTTCTTGCACACACTTAAAACCAAATGTCATATAGGCATTCTGTGCCTTGGGCCTAACGTGTCTGTGTCTATTTGGGTAAAAATGAGGGGATGCGCATTTTTGCTGAGCTGTCATCAGGGAAACATGAAAACAGATGTGTCTCTGCTATTTCCATTATTAGGCACATAGAAGCAGCTGCGGCAGGCCTGTGTGTGAGGAAGGCTCTTGGCAATGTCTCTGCTTGGGAGGTGGAGATGCTGGCAGTGTGGCCAGGCTTTCGGTTGGGAGCGCTAAGCCTTGTGTTGGGCTCCAGTCCACCTGGTTTCAAGGTTCCATGAGGGAACACATCCCAGAGCTGGGGACGGTCACCTGAGTCTCGATATACATGAGACAGAAAGACTTGGAACCTACTTTGCCTGAGTTTGAATCTTATCATGTAAGGTAGTCACTGTGTTCCTGACACTTGTGAGGTGACAGGTAAAAACCAACTATAGAGCTTTAATTTAGTTCTGCTAAACTACCTGAATGAAGAAGAAAAAAAGGTCTGTTCTTGACACAATATACCCTGTGGAAAGGAAAGTCAGCATATTTGGTAAGAAAAACAAGTCAAAATATAAAAACAGCCTTCTTTTATGCACTTGACAGTAACCAGATGGTATGTTTTTTTGCATCAAATTGGTGTTCATGTGGAGAAGGGCTAGTTAGTGTCCAGCTGGAGAAACACATCCCAGGGTTCAGTTGTGTCGAGTTTTTACTTCTTCTCCAGGAGTCTGGGTCTGTATTTGTGCCTGTGCTTTGCGTGTGGAAGGAAGCTGGTGCATGTCAGTGTGTGGCCATGGGCTTCTCCTGCTTTTCCACAGAGCAAGTCACCCTGACCAAGCCGATAGAAACAAAACACAACCACAACAACACTGGCTTTCTTTGTTCTTATGTGAACTTTGAGCTGGGATTGTACCGATTAGGTGGATAAGAAAAGATTAAAGTAAAAACTAGTACATGGGCAATGCTGAGCATTTAACTCTGTGTGAATTCTCCAAACCCTGAATCTGTTGATAGTATCTTGAAACTTTTTAAAAATTGAATTATTTATTGGTACATTTTATATACACATCATGATCATACTCAACATTGGGAATTTGTACTAGTATATGATATTAGTTAATTCTCATTTTTACCCATTTCCCTGCTTACCCTACCTACCACCTCCAATCACTATATACATTTGCTTTCTTTTTTTTAACATCATATTTTTTCTTCCCCCTCATTACTTACCACTACCCTTTTCCCTTTGAATATTTTCTATCTCACAATATCTATCATACATTCCAGAATTCCTTCACATCTTCAGATAATCATACAGAGAAAAGATATTATATTTACACATCTGGACCTATTTATTTCATTTATGAGTGTGTCTTCTTTTTTTTTTTTTTTTTTGGAGACAGGGTCTCACTTTGTAGTTCGGGCTGGCTCTGAGCTCACTGTGTAGCCCAGGCAAGCCGTTGTAAACTCAGCAATCCTCCTGTCTCTGCCTCCCGAGTGCTGGGATGACAAGCATGAGCCACCACACCCGGCACTGTGGTATGTGGTATTGATTGCTGGTGGGCACGAGTCTCCACCCCCAGCATTCTATGTGGCTACTGGGATCAAACTCAGGACCTTGCGCTTGCGAGGCAGGCGCCGGAACCACTGAGCTAAATCTCCAGCCCTTACGAGTGTGTCTTTAAGATAAGTCCATTTGAGTATAAATGGCTCAAATGTATCATTCTTCAAGGCAGAGTAATACTATATATATGGCACATCTTCTTTATCCAGTCTCCAGTTGGTGGGTATTTGGGTTGTTTCCAAGATTTGGCTATCACAAACCAAGCTGCTATGAACATGGGTGCATGTATGTCGTTATGGTATAATTCTTTTAATTCTTTCATGTATATTCCTAGCAACGGAATAGCAGGGTCAAATGGGAGCTCTACTCCTACTTTTTTTAGGGATCTCCACACTGACTTCCTTAGAGGTAGGACCAGTCTACATTCCCACCAACAGTGGAGAAGGGTTCCTTCCTCCCTGCAGGCTCCTGAGAAATTTTTTAAGTGGAGGAGTCACATTGACTATGGGGCATAAAAACTCAGTGAACTCGAGTGTTTTCTGTCTGGAGTGAAGGTCTGCTGCCTTGTCTGGAAGAGTGAGAGCAGCTAGTTGCATGACCTTCATGGGAATCTCCAGGCAAGATTGAGCCACAGGTGTTTCTGATAAGGAACAAAATTCCATATTCTTCGTGTTCATATTTGCAAAGGGCTAAAGAACCAGAACCTCCTGCCCCCTTGATCTGCTCTTCTTCTCCTGGTAGATGCCCCAAGATGCTGGGGCCCTCACGCCCTGCCAGGCCTGCCGGGTCAAGGCCAGCGTGAGCACTCTTCTCGCTCCTGTGGAGGCCTTCAGCATGCAACCAGGCGGCTGTACAGGGAGAACAGCCAAAGCTCCTGGCCCCGGCCACCTTCCTTCCTTCCAGTCTGCACTTGATGAGCTCTGGGCCTCCCAGGATATGGCCTCCCTATGCTCAGGGCTGGTTCCCCTCATCACTTCCTGTACCTCAGGAGAGGCTCCTGGCTTCCGCTCTCTGATGCCCTGTTCTCCCCTTGTCATCAAGTGAGATACTACAAGGACACCCAGGCTTGCCCTGTGCCACCTGTCACCCCTTGCCCTGCAATGGCACCCCCTTATCACCTGTCTCTGTCTCTCTTCCCCACCTCTTCCTCCTGTTCTAACTGCCCTTCTCAAGTTCACCAGGGCCTTCTTTGCTCTCTGCTTTTTCTGAACATTGTGTGGTTTTCAAATTTGTCTTCTTCCAGCACTTACTTTCTCAAGGTTTTGACTGTCTTGTGCTCACAAGGACACAAAGGGCTTCCCTGGAGGACTTTCTCTGAAAAGCCACATTCGCCTCCATGACTGCCCGCTGGAGTCCAGGGCTGCTTCCCCCACCCCCTTGCTCCTTCCCAGGACCAGCCACACATGAAATGAAGCCACCACCAAGGCCTGTGGACTGTTCTGGAATATCCTTCAACCCAAATATCGCTTCTCACTTCCTCTCTTGCCCAACACGCTCTCATACTGTCTCCAAGTTTTCTCTCCTCAAATGGGGCTGTCGGCCAGGCCAGGTCCTCTCTCCACCTTCCCACCCCTGATGCCTCCTGTGGCCCCAGCTCTGCTGCCTGTCCACTTTCCTGTCTGGCTGTCTCCTCCTTTGCCCTAACTGAGGGGACAGGTGGGGTGGCAGTGCCTGGGAAGGGACTTATTGGAAGCAGAAACTTCGCCTTTCATCCCAGCACCCCTGGTAGTCACTAGGGAAGGATAGCAACCCAGTGTCTGCCATGTCTTCCTGTTGAAGATGAAGGTTTAGGACTCTTATCTGAGTCTTATTTCCCTCTTGTAAATTAAGAGTTGTGTGTGGTGGGGAGGAGGGACTTTGTCTCTCATTCTTTATAGGCTGCCCGCTGCTCAGTGGGTCACGGAGAGGACATGACATGTTCTCTAGATGGAAACAGCAGCATAGGAACCCAGCACACAGAAGCACGGCCCGTGGCGAGGTGTCTCATCCTGCTGCCCTCGCTCCTACTGGGTGTGTCCCTGCATTCCCCTGCACCGCTGTCCTTCCGGGATCTGGCTCTGGCCTCCACCGCAGAAATGCTGTCTGTACTTTCAGGTTTTTCTTTCCGGAGGAGGGCCCTCCCCCCGCTGCCTTTCCCTCCTCTAGCCATGGGAGGAAGGGGAGGGCATCCACCAACAAAATGGGTAGCACGTGTCATGGAATGTGGAGAAATAAAGTCCATCTGTCCATGTTTGAAACAGACAAGACACCCAAGCAGTAAGCTGGTGTCCTAGCTATAGTAACCTCGGTAAGGACAGAGCCCAGATGGCCCAACATAACTCAGTCAGTGTCATCAACTTATGTGCACATTTATAGAGTTTTATGGGTTTTTTTATTTTGCTTTCTCAAAGTGGTTCCAAACTTTTCCTGGACTCTCTCATAGCAAAGTTGTACATGCAGTTATTTTTCTCTTTTCCCACAAACTTTACCAGAGGGCTGGGCTGGCCTGGGGAGTAGTCACAGGGACAGTTGCAGAACAGATTAAAAATGACTGCAGTAATTTCTGCCCTCTTAGGAAATATATTTATTATGCTTTATTTGCACTTAAGTGGTAGGTGTTTATATTGTTACACATGTTGGCAAATATTCATTTGTAGTGATCAAGGCTACAAGAGTTTAATGTCAAATAAGCATAAAAAAAGATGAAAAGTAACATTAATTTGAGAAAAGCAGGGAAGATAGTAGTCAGCACATTCACGAGGGAGCAGAGCCCTGAAGGCCATGGAGATACCGAAGGCTCTACACTTGATCTTGGCCACAGGGCACAGAAGTGAGCATAGAAGGTTCTAGAGACCAGTTTGTGCAGTGGAACATGGTGTTCCTGGAGAACCAGATGTCTCCCTGTGTCCCTCCTTCCCCAGCTGGGAGATGACCTGGGTCCTCTGTGTGAGTCCCAAGTGGCCCACACACCCCTGAGAACGGAGCGGATGGGACCCTCAATGGGGTCCTGGTGCTGGAGGCGCAGCCCAAGTGCTGGGGGACCCAAGTGACAGTCTTCTCACACTGGGACTCGGGACACCGGGACTTCACACTCATGAGAGAACATATTGCTGTTGTTTTGTCACCAAGGTTGTGACAGTCTTTCACAACTGTGGGAAGACAGTACAGTGGTCAAGTTGACACTGCATGATACACATTGGGTTGTCTTGCTTCATACAATCTCAAGGAAACTCATTCTTCATTCTGTCCTTCACCCCACAGCCAGAGTTCTTTTCGGGGACTCTGTGGTGTGTGTGTGTGTGTGTGTGTGTGTGAGAGAGAGAGAGAGAGAGAGAGAGAGAGAGAGAGAGAGAGAGAGAGAGAGAGAGTTACCACTATTTTCAGCAGTTAAACAGAACAGCGCTGTGTCAACCTCTCTTACATGCCTTCTTTTTTTTACACTTTAGCTTTCCTAGCCAATTTTTTTGTCACAAAAATGTATGAGTAAGTTAATTTCATGGCTGTGGTTTCATCTATGCACCACTCTTTGCTGATACTGCAGACACAATTACCACTCTGCTTGGCCTGGCAGATGGTACACATTTAATGGGTGTTAGGATTAGAACATATTTCCTTCTGAGAATCCCACAGGGTTCATCAGGGTCAGATCATCTGTTTCAGGAACGAGCACCAGGATGTGGAAAGCGCCAAGGAGGGACAGGGACATGGCTGGACAGACATTCGCTGTCACACAGCCAGGGCTCTGAGGGACAGACAGGTGGTGAGCTTGCGGGACTTCTGACAAATGTTGCGCTCAGGTGTCTGCATTTCTCTCCTGTCCACACTGTGCTCCACGGCGGGGTTTGGTTTGTGGAGCCATTGGAAAGGCAGTGGTGATTAATTTGTCTTCAGGAAAAAGGGTGACCCAGGGTAGTGAAAGTCCAGGTCACAAAGGGGAAGACGGACTGACTTCCTCAGCCAGTGGCTGATGGACAGACAAGGAGAGAGTGAGGCACCAGGGAGGAAGACAGTCAGTCAGACAGGATGGGCCACAAGCAGAAGGAGCACCCAGGAGGAAAACTAGGGCTGCGAAGGCTTTGGCCACTCCCAGCCGAACGGATCCCAGCCAGTGGACGGGTTGCTCCACAGGCTGAGTCCGTCATGTTTCCCGCCAAAGCTCCCACTGGCCCTGCATCCCATCAACGCGGAGATGACAGCACAGCACGTGGACACAGTCACAACACTTCGCAGACACAAGGGCCCCAACCACAGCTCCCAGGACCCTAGGGGCCCAAAGCAAGCAGCACAGGACGAGGCACGGGCTCGCAGGCTGGGTGCAGTTCTCCACTCTGTATTACCAGAATAGTAATTCTGCAAAAATCACATTTCCTGTCTCTGCTCTGTTTCTCTACCTACAACATCAGAGTGATGAACGGATTTGCCTCGTAGAGTTGTGGTGAGTACTGAATGAGGCACTGTGTGAAGTCACCTAAGAACAACTGTGGGGTCATAACCATTCATTCACCGAGGAGCGAGGCGGGGCCTCCTTTCCCTGTTGCTATGGAATCGTACGAGCCCCTCCTCCAGGAAAGGATGGAGCCTGAGGAAAGGAAGGAAAACAAGGATCACTTATACCAAAGTCTAAATAGGCCCTGTTAGTGCGTGGGTGAGTGAGGGTTTGAAGCGGGAGGCCTTGCATATAACTTCTCTTTCATTTTTCCTTGCTGCCAGCTGGGATTTGGGGGCAGCCCATGGTGAAACCAGACCTGCTAGTGAACAAAGAAAAGGGATTGTGTTTTCTTGGCCTGTGTAAGTTCCAGAGTGAGTCAAAGCTTGGTCCAGGGTTCCAAATAAATGAACGAACACTTTCTGAAAGCAATAACGTGGGACAAAAGCCCCAATAGGTAAAATAATACATAATGGCAGAGGAGGAGGGAGCAGCACTAGATCCAGAGGACAACTCCCTGCGGAAAGGTAACACTGAGACATGGATAGGAGGTGGCGTGGAGCCTGCTGTGGGGCCTGGGGGATGGGTTTCCAAACAGAAGGAGCAGAAACATGAAGTCCTCTGACCACAGTGAGCTGCTAGGTTTTAGGGACAGGACAGTCCGCAAGGCAAGAATATGACGGGAGAGGAAAGGACCATCCAAGTGTCCGCAGGCTGCGGTGTTGAGAGTTCAGCCTTTGCACGGAGCTTCATGAGGGAGCCTTGGACACCACTTGTCAAAGAGTAAGGTGTTGTGGTGGACATTTTAATAAATCGCTTGCTTGCCTGGAAAATGAGTCCTGGGAGGAACACTGATGGGACACGTGTAGGCTGTGAGGTCTCGCAGGGACGTGAACGTGATAGAGCGCCAGAGGTGCAGGGCTAGCGGAGATGGTTAGATCCAGATGCACGCAGAACACACTGCAGGAGGGCCCGAATCTGGGCTCATTAGATGTAAAGGTGGGTTACGCTGACTTGTCAGCTCTGCCCAGCCTGGATGAGTGAGAGCAAACGCCTTACTGAGGTCAGAAAGAGTGGCCGGGTCAGTGGGCATGGGAGGGAGCAGGCGCTGAAAATTCTGCTTTGGACACTGAGCTCATGGTGCTCAGCACACCAGGTAAATACAAACAGGCAAGGCACATGGAAGGCTCGGGGCTCGCGACAAAGTTCATCACCTGGATGGGTAAATTCAGATGCCGCTCTCCACACAGAGGCATTGAAGGACCCGAGGAGTGATTTATCATCTATTCAGAGAATATAGATAAAGGCAGGGAAGGGCTGAGGCCTTAGTATGAGGCAAAACTAAAGACTTTTTGTACACCAGCTGTTTTCATTCCTTTCTTGTTCTTCTATAATCTGAGATTCCTAAGAATATTGTCTGATCCTGTCACTCCCTTACTGACAGTTCCTCCACCACCTTTGGTATCAAAACTGTCTGTCATATGAAGGGCTTGTGATGAGCTTCTCTCCACTGGAGGTACCTGTCACTGTCCTGGGGGCACACTGCTGTCACAGGATCTACCCACAGACTCGAGAGGACTCGCCAGCCCCATGCCTCCCTACCGGTCCAAGTAGCATACAGGGCACCAGAAGTCATCCACCCACACTCACTGATGCAAAGTGAGGATGGTTTCCATGGTTATGGTGCAGACAGGGCAGATAGCAGACTGCATAGAGAAGAAGCCCAAGTGAACTGTGAGAACCATTAAAAGAATTCAGAGTAAGAGCTGGGCATGGTGGCTCACGCCTGTAATTCCAGCACTGGGGAGGCAGAGGCAGGAGGATTGCTGAGTTGGAGGCTTGCCTGGGCTACATAGTGAGCTCAGGGCCAGCCTGGACTACAAAGCGAGACTCTGTCTCAAAAAAAAAAAAAAAAATTAAAAGAATTCAGAGTAAGAAAGGCAGATCTGAAAATCATAGGAATATAGTATTTAGTGATTATAGTTCAACTCAGTGCTACCCAATAGAAGTAGGTGAGCCCCATGGGGAATTTTAAACTTTCTAGTGGCCACACTGAAAAAAAAGTGAAAAGAAACAGGAAAGAATTTTATATAATTCACTAGTATATCCAAATACTTTCAAGAGGTAGTTGATACTATGATTTGATATCCATTTTACTGCATCCTTCCACACAACTTGAAATGCAGTATGTTTTATAATTACTCATCTCAGTGTCAGCATGGATGGGGTGCGGTCCCATCCTAGGGAGAAGTTGTATCCTTGGCACAAATGTAAGATCCAGATTTTACGTGATATGAGGTTACACACAGATCAATCCACTGCAAGTTGAAAATGTAGCAACCTGAAATTGTGTTGCATACACCTGACCTAAACATCGGAGTGTGAAGCAACCTATGAGAGAGAATGGGTGCCTCCTTTCCTGATGTCCTGGCCAACTGGGCCTGAGGCTGGCTGCTCTCACCCTGGGCATTGTCGAGTTTATTCAAGTGCATGTTGTCACATAGGAAATGCAGAATTCCAAGTCAGATGATCAGTTTATGTTAGTTTTCCCCATTGTAAAGTTGAATTATCATAAAGTCAGCGTGAGTTAAGTCTCAGCCGTCAACACAGAGGGTGGTGCACGGGTTGCAGAGTGAGGCTCCATGGGGGCATGTGCTTGGCTGGTGTGCCAGGTTCCAGACAGTGCAGACCTCACAGCCGCAGGGAGGCAATGAGGCTGGAGGTCGAGCTGGGGTGGCTGGGGTCGGAACTCCATGCTGAGGGGTTCAGGAGGGCTGTTTCAGTATCTGTGGGAGGACTAAGGTGAAACTGAGAAGCCAAGAACAGTGCATGTGAAAGGAAGGAATGGCTCGGGGAGAGCAGCGTCATAACTGATGTCAACTGGCGAGTTCTGAACCTAGGGATGTGCTGCTCTGGAACAAGAGCCAAAATAGGTCCATTTCTGGTTGGCATCAGAGCGGATGTGCTGAGGTTCTGCCAAGCACTTTGTGCATTTGTTGTTCTCAGCTGGCTTCTCAGAGGCTGTTGAATCTACTGTATATTTAACAACACTTTCACCTGCCCTAACAACATCTGAGGTGGCAGTTTCCATATCTGTCACGTAGAGCTGTGAATGAGTCAGTGCAGGGAGGCAGGGAGGACTCAAAGATGCCCCGCCCTGGCTCTGGGCTCAGATTCTCCCAGCCAGCAGAGGAGGGTTCCCTCTAGGAGAGGGGCTCTGTCCCTTCCCCTCTACTGTGCAGAAGCAGTGGGAGCTAGGACTGTCAGAATGAGGAACCAGAGAAAAGATAACGGTGTCTCTTTATTTCACTTATTAGTGTGTCCTCAAGGTATGAATGAATGAAACTTGTTCTTTATGGCAGAGTAATACTCCATTTTATTTTTAAAAAATCTCTTCTTCCTTATCCAGTCTCCAGTTGATGGGCATCTGGGTTGTTTCCAAGATTAGGCTATCACAAACTGAGCAGCTATGAACATGGGTGCACATATGTCTTTACAAAATGATTCTTTTCTTTCAAATATATTCCTAGAAGGGGAATAGCAGGGTCAAATGAGACCTCTAATCCTAGACAGATTTTGTGAAATAGGAAATACTCAAAGGGAATGTGGTAGGGGAAAGTAATGAGGGGAAACAATAAATATGATTTGAAAAGAAAAAGAAAGCACAAGTATGTAGGGAATCAGGGGTTGTAGGGTGGGTATGGATATGGGTAAAAATGAGAATTAACTTGTGTCATATACTGGTACAAATTCCCCAGTGTTGAGTGTGATCATGAGCTGTATATAAAATGTACCAATAAAGAATTCAATAAAAAAAAAGAACAAGAGAAACTGGCGGCTCGGCCCGTCCTCGCAGAGCATGCTAGGAGCACTGCCAGAAGCCGCCTCAGACTTCCAGGGAAGCACAAGTCTCAGTCTCTGCCTGGGGATTTGTCTTCAGAAAAGAAGACAAATGTCGATGCATAAGTAACATGCCAGAGTTTTCTGTGTGCACTTTTTCCTGGTGGAATATTTCAACCTTTAGAAAGATAGTCTGTAAGTTTTTACAAAAAGAAAGAAAAATTTCAGATTACACTGAAAACAGGAAATACTTTTACATGCTAAGTATGTTGATAAACTATTGAACTGTTTTGCCCTATCTTTGAATATCTAATGATATCATATACAGCAGACATTATAATTATTTCTCTTCTATATTTTCTTTTCTTACATTATTCATCTTGATCACGTTCCTCACTTACTGAAAAGGAGAAAATACTGAGGATATTATTTAGCTTTTTCCTTAACGTTCACTGAGCAGTTCATGATTCTTCAAAAGAATGTTTCAGTAAAGAAGCTAAATTTTTATTTACTGAGTTGGATTCTATTTTTTCTTACCACTATTGGTCAACTTTTTTTTTCTTTAGACAGGGTCTCACTTTGTAGTTCAGGCTGGCCTTGAGCTCATTATGTAACCCAGGCAAGCCTCGAACTCTGCAATCCTCCTGCCTCTGCCTCCCAAGTGCTGGGATTACAGGTGTGAGCCACCATACCCGGCACTGTAGTATGTGGTTACCTGGGATAGAACTCAGGACCTTGTGCTTGCTAGGCAGGTGCTAGAACCACTGAGCTAAATCTCTGGCCTGGTTGATCATTTTTTTTAATATTCAGTATTAAAATAAGAGCAATATCTCACTTTTATCACAAATAGCAAAAGATTGGTTTATGTGGTAGGTCACAGAAACTTGGCCAGAAAGCCTGCCTTTGAACCTGATCATGCAAAGTCTCTGCGTTGTCATGTGGCTCTTTGTGACCCATATTCACTCCAAGACTGGCCCTGTACAGATAGGTGAAGGTGGGCAAGATAGGCGGAGACAGAAGTCATTCAAGATGTATGGATGATTCGACTACACCTACTGCGCAAGTACTGGGTCCTGAGTGTCATAGGCAAAGTTGTAGTTATTTGTTATGGAGAAATATCCCATTTCTGCATTTCTTACAGGTTAAATTTATAAATAGTTTTTTTTAAAAAGTATGTACACATGAAACTATTAATTTTAGTTTTACTTTAAAAACTACAAAATGAGTTTTGCTTTATTTTCAAGAGGACCCGTGCTTTCCACTTGATTCTAATTCAAGGTCTTTTCCTCCAGTTTAACAGGTATAGTCCAGGACAGCATACAACATGGTCTGAAGTTCATGGTGGTGGCCTCTGATGCAGTGATCACTATCTTAGGGCTCTGTTTAGCAGACTGTCCTCATAATAAGAGGAGTACCCAGTGACTAGTCCAAAGCAATTAGGCTTCAGGGGCAGAAAACTTTCTCATCAAGAAAATCCTTGGGAATTTCACTTAAAAAACTGAGACTATTTAAACAGAAAAGAAGCTGTAAATCACGAAAAATGATGATGTTATTCACTGCAAAGACTTGACTTTGTGGTACCCAGCAGCATGGAGACCTGTGAGGTTTTTCAAGTCACCTGAAGAAAAGGAAGAGTCAAAAAGAAAGAAGGAAGAAGAAAGGGAGAGAGGGGAGGAGGATTAAAGGAAAGAAGGAAGGAAAGGTAGAAGGAGAGATGGAGAGAGAGAGGAAGCTAGCTCTTTCTGGGATCTCCATGTAAAGTATGCTGCCATTACTTTGAACACACAGTTCTATGACTCATCTGCTAATGATCTGACACCACGTATACATTTATTTTATTTAAAGGACTGTTTCCTCTGCTCCTTCCAAGTTATTTTCTTGAAATATTTTCCACAGAACCAGAAACAAACTGTTTGGCATAAAGGATGTATTAAAGCCAGTCCATGCAAATGGAGAAATAAGGTTAGATAATTTACATTTGCCTGGGTTTTACTTTTACTTATGGGAGGAAGAAATGTTTTTACTGCTTTTAAAGAGTTTGTTGTGTTGAATTTATTTTCTTTCTTCTTTGTCTTTCTTCCCTTTTAAAAACAAAAATACAGAGGAACCACTAAGGGATTAATAGTGTAAGAACACTTATGACAGCTCATAATGCATCTGGTGCGTCACTCTGAGACACTAAAAATGGAACAGATCACGTATGTAATAATATTCTAAGAAGAAGTGACAGTAATTGACAAAGAATTAAAATGAACAATATTTAACCAGCTCCAGTTGTTTAATAAAGTTGTTTTTTAAAAAAGAGAGTGGTTATTACCAAAGCCAAAATAAAAAATAATAGTCACATTAATGTTCAAAGTTAATAACACCTGTAATTTTAACATGCTCTGATGTAAGCTTCACTGTCAAGTTGTTAAAAAAAAATGATTCAATCTGCATTTACAGCAGCCTGGGGCAGTGTGTGAGGACCAGAGACACAAGCAGGAGTCCTGAGTGTTTACGATTCCCTGCTACCGAGCCATGGACCTGTGAGTCCCAAGAAAGGGGAGGCTCAGACAAGGTCCCTGGGATTAGGCGTGCAGACTAATGGCCTTCTTAACTGTTCCCAGGGGTCCTGTGATTGGGCTCAAAGCCAGTCCACTTCAGCCAGCAAAGCCTCTCAATTAGGTACAGTCTGGCTGCCAAGTTGCTCAGCAAGAGCATGTGAAAGGGCTTCTTTTGACTTTTGATCAAGTTCATTTAAAATCTTTGCCATGGGACCTTGAAAATCATCATCAAAAATATGTCTGGAAGGCTCCTACCTGGAAAATACTCACACTGGGTAGTTGTTACTGACTTACGCTCATGACCAATGGGTTCACCATACTTCCAAGTAAACAGAGTCAAAGCAAACGTTCAGTGGACCTAGGGGGCGCAGGACACCCAGGTATGTTTGCCAGCAGTGCTAAGCTGTCCGTGTTGGAGCAGGGAGCTGTTGCATACTTCTCTGTGGGTGTAGAGCCAACACATAGTGAACACTTAATGAACGTTCCTTGGATTTGGGAGGATGAATTAAAATTTCTTGAGCTTTCAGTCTGTGCGATAAACAAGCAGGCACCCTAATGTTTGGTAGACCTTTCCCAGCCTATTTTCCCAGTTACCCAGGGTGAGACCTGAAATGTTTGTGCTTCTAGGATGCAGAAGAGCTTTTCTTCAGCCTGGGAAATGCAGCTCTGTGGCCATGCGCCTGGCCTATGGCAGTCGTCCAGCCCTCGTGCTTCGCCCTGCTCATTTGTGTTGAGATGTGAAGGCTCTGGCTGGTGTCACAGGACTACAGATTTCACTTCAGTGTACTTTGCTTTCTTTTTAATTACAAGAAAAGCGAAATTTGACTAATGTGCGTTCCCCATACTTTGTGTTCAGATCTTCTTTACTAAACTTCTTTGTGGTCCTAATATAATGTGAATCCTAATCCAAAGGATTTGGATTTGTTTCCTTTAAGACATGATAGATGTTACGGCTCCAGAAACAACAGATATAGAATGGATCCCCCAAAACAAGTGTCAGGGAAGACTGGAGTTTCTATGGCCCCCACACTTTGTCCTTAGGGCTGAGCTGCCCCACACAGAGAGAAACACATGGAAGGAGCAAAAGTACAAGGATTTGGGAGGTGCTGAGCATGCACCTGTCAGTCACCCAGATATGGAGATCATGACCTGTATAAGGTACTTTTACACCTGTAATCAGCATTTAGAAACTCATGTCTGTCAGGATCAAAAATCTGTGATGTGGAGAAGGTAATATGTGAGAGAAATGGTGGAGATTGCTACAGAATGATACATGTAGGTCTGTTCCAAAGGTCAGCATGTACCTCTTTGAGTATTTTTAATCCATGGATCTTACCATAATGTTTCATTTAGCTTTATTTTTTTAAGTAGGAGTCAAGCTTGGATCTATGTACTGTAATGTGAAAAGTTTGAAAAGTATCATTTCAAAATTCCTAGTGATTCAGCCAAGCCAAAGAAAGGACTTCCTTATCCATTCCTAACTTTTTTTTTTTTAAAGACAGGATCTCTCTTTGTAGTTCAGGCTGGCCCTGAGCTCACTACATAGCCCAGGCAAGCCTCGAACTCTGCAATCCTCCTGCTTCTGCCTCCCGAGTGCTGGGATTACAGGTGTGAGCCACCACACCCGACATTCCATTTCTAATTTTAACAAAGACTCAATCAACTATCATCCTGACCTGGTCTAGTCTCAGTCTTGACCTCCATGCTCTAGTCTTCTCTTTGAGCTCCCCCTGGAGGAAAGAGTCCCCCACTTAAAAGCCCTCTGTGTTTTGAGAGGAGGTGAAAACCCTTGGCCAAAACAGAAGTGGGAATGATGTTACCAAGGCTGAAAAAATAATAATAGAAAGAAAACTAGCATCACTTATGTGAATTTTCCTCGTACTTTGTTCAATGAGTAAATAAGGCATCAAATATGCTTAGAATTGTGATAGATGATGTAGGAAACACAAAATCACCAAATCAAGGCTCCTCTCTAGGGAAACGGAAAGCATACAGAAGATGACTTGTCTTCCGGGCTTTCTGATACCTTCAAGGACATTTTCATCTATATTGTGGTTTATCCTCTTTTTCTTTTTCTTTTTCCTCCCTTTTTCCTGTTTTTCTTCTTCCTCTTTTTCTTCCTCCTCCTCCCTCTTCTTCTCATCATTTGCTTCTATCAATTCTGAGGATTGAATATAGAATCTTCACACTGAGGTACAAACCCAGCTCTTTTTATTTCTTATTTTGAGACAGAGCCTCACTCAGTCTGCTCATTTAAGAATCAAACTCATCATCCTCCTGCCTCAGCCTTCCAGAGTGCTTAGATTACAAGTGTACTACATTATTTCTCAAGTTATAGTGATCTTCAAAATACTTTTCAAACTCTCTTCTCCCCTCACTTTATATTACTTTATTAATATGCTCTCATTCTTTCTTCTGGATTTAATTGATTTAGTTTTCTGAATATTGGCACCTTAAAATCTCTAGACCTCTGCACTGAATCCTCCTGACTGGCAAACTGGGGCTTTCCATTTCCTGCTGGATTTCTCAGTGAAGTACTTTAAAGCCACTTCCAACATCTCCAGATGAGAATCTGGAGTTAGTGCCCCCAGAGTTAGTGCCCACGAGACCCCTGAAGCAGTGGGTGGGATGCCAGGGAGGCTGTATGACCAGACAGAGGTGAGAAGGACAGGAGAGCTGCGGGCGTGGCGTGGAACGCGGCCGGGACCTCCCTCACCCCACTGCTTTCAGTTAGACTTTCTCTGAAGTCCCCATAGATGGAGATTCAAGTCCATTTCATGGATGCATGAACAAAAAGTGTTTGAAGACAACACAAAAAGAGAAAGTTCTCCAATTTCCTGTGGCTGTAACTGGGGCTCACACTTGGAAATGTGAGAATTTGATGAGTGGTCACTCGGCTCTTGAGAATGCACCCCTCATTTATAGGCACGTCTGTGTATAGAACACACAGTGCACAGACAGGGACTGGTACAACCTGTTTCCAAAGTACAGGATGCAAACAGGTTTACAGTAGGGCCTTCCCTGCCACCACTTTATCTGTGGGATTCAGCTTGTCCTCACGAAATACCCAAAGAGGGGAGAGGTTTGACACATGGTGTCCCAGGGTTCAATCGATGGCCATGTTGTCTTGTCACTTTGGACCTGTAAAGCACAGGATATCATGAAAGAGGCCATTTCACTCATAGTGGCCAATGAACAAAAGGGAAAAGAGCAGGAGCCAGGATTCTAGTACTCTAAGGACTCAATTCCCTCCAGCTGTCCCACCTCCAAGAGCCGAGCGGCTCCATCACCTCACTAGCACCCCACGAGGAAGACCAAGCCTCTGGGGAACATTCAAGACTCAAATGACAGCATCTCCCAACCAGTCACACTTTCCTCTACATTCTCTTTAGAAAAATCAAAAAACCCCAAAATGATATCTCTCAAAACAAAACAAAACAAAACAAGTCCTAGGAATTTAGTTAAAAGGAAACAAGTATAAAGATTTGTTCTGATTCCAACATCAAAGAGAATTATCTGCCTGATTGGATTTCTTTTACCTTTGTGGTTTCCTAGGCCGCAGAGTTTTGTGGATAATATTTGTGTTTCTGGGTTACTGTGGTACACCCACACAAACACAAACAACATGAGTATGCACACACACTCACACTCATATTAAACTCCAGAGGAGCTACATGCCAAAATTTTAGCTTTTCTGAGGTCATATATATTCACATGCCTGGTTGCTCTTCCAGAAAGTACATAAAACTGAAGAAAGTACATTCTAGGTAAACAACATCCATTAGACCAAGAGCTAGGAGAGAAGGAGCTGCATGCAGATAAGCAAGACACTGGAACATTATGTGGCTTTGCAACTGTCATACATTCTGCACTACAAGGTTATAGGTCATTCTCTTTTTCTTTTATTTTCTTTCACTTTCCTTCTGTCTCTTTTCATGTGTGTGTGTGTGTGTGTGTGTGTGTGTGTGTGCATACCCATGTACCCACACCTCACACACATTGCCAGGAAGCAAACCCAGGAAGCACTGAATGAAAACTTCAAACCTTAGGATTATTATTTTGTTTTGAGACAAAGTCCCACTAGCTTCCAATTTATAACCCTCCTGCCTCAGCATCCTCTGTACTTGAGATTACAAGCATTGACCACCAACTACAGGTAATTATCTTTTTCTTATACTATTTTGATTTTCTTCTAGTGTGTTCAATTTTCTTATGTTTCTGCAAGAAAATCCACTACTTTAGAAAACATGATAAAGGAAAAAGGTATGCTCTACAGAGTGAGTACGGGCCACTTAATGGCTGACACCTTTTGTATCCCTCTTTCTGATGTCAGATCTGGGTCATCCTATCAAATACCTGGTTGATCTCAGGCCAGAGGAGCTGAAGATAGCATTTTCTAATTGGTCCCATGTACAGGCATTGGGTCCATGCAAGCTGGTTCTCCATGACTGACAGGTCAGCCCTCTTGCCCAGCAGCTTTGCCATGTCCTAATCTCTTTCCCCCAACTAGAGCACCCCTCCCTCTTATTTCAACATTTGTGGACATGATAGTCTTAACTGTAAGTTTTTTTTATATTTATCCTGGTCCTTTTTCGTTGAATTTTGTGGAAATATGGTTTGGTGTCATTAACATAGGAAAATTTTCAGCCATTATTATGTCAAATACTTTCACTGTATTATCTCTTTTTTCCTCTTCTAGTATTTTAATTATACGTGTTACACCTTTTGATACTATCACATCCTTCCCCACTCTGCCCAGTACTGGGTATTTAACCCAGGACTTTCACACTGAATTACATTGCAAAGCCGTTATGTTATGTTATGTTATGTTATGTTATGTTATGTTATGTTATGTTATGTTATGTTATGTTAT